>MNCI01023102.1:47079-60043 GCA_015680685.1 Gnetum montanum | reverse complement strand
GTGCATGTTCAACTTCTCTATTTTTTCTTTTCTCACTACCTTGCTCTCTAGACTCCTCTACTATTTTAAGAATAGTTTAAAATCTATTGTCTAGGGAACCCCACATTTGGTCCACCTTTGCAAAAACTTCTAATTTCATCTTTTGGATAGGCAAAGTTTTTCTATTCACCATCTCTTCGAGTGGTGACTCTTCTTCATCCTTACAAAATCTTACTCCCCTCTTCCGAAAGGAAGGATCTCACTTATACTCTTCCATAGTTTCTCTCTTCCATAGCTCACCTTCTTCCTTAGAAACTTGCTCCAATAGTCTTTGGATTTGATGGGACGTAAGCTTAGATAGTCTTTCTTGGGCATAAGTCCCAAGGGTTCTTCTCGTTTCATGCCTAAGCCCATCTACGAGATGATGCAGTTGATCCCTTTGTGAATAACCATGGCCATGAAAATAATGTAACAGTGCATAGTATTGGCCCATGGCAGCATCCAAGGGTTCATGTCCTCCTTGTTTCCAGCCTTGGATTTGCTTTCGTAGGTTGGACACTCAGGAGTACGTTTGGTACTTATCATTGAATAATTTTAACATAGTACTCCATCTACGAATAGATTCCGATTCTAAGGACTGGTACTAGCTTTCTGCTTCTTTAACTATTGTCTGTAGGAACAAATTAATTTTTTTCCATTCGTTCTCTATGTTTTGTAAGGCACACGCATCATGGAATACTTGTAAATGATTTTGAGGATCAGCGTTGTATCCCCCTTCAAATCGTGGGATATTATCCATATCTAATCTCTTGATCCTACTATCTTTCTAATTCCTTGTTGGAATTCTAATAGCCTTAGTTATGTCTAACATACTGATGAGCAACAAGGTACCCCTACACTCAACCATACAAATACGAGTGTTTCATGCATGATCCGATCGAACTCCAAGGACTAAGTGCTTACGCGCCCTAATGGAACACTAAGGATTAATCAATCGTTGTCTTCCCAAACTTACTTGTATGTCATGATTGTATGGTTAAGTAAGCTTGAGGCATATGATTTTTATAGCTTTTATGTTTTTATGTCTTGCTGCTAATAAGGGAGGAGAGAGAGAGAACTAAGTGACTAATTTAACTTAACTACTGATTAACTAGGCTTTAAACTAATCCTAACACCAATATCCGTTCTCACTTGCCGTACACATCTTGAACTAGTGCAACACTACTGGGATTACCAAACGCTAATCGTTACTAGGTTACCAAGTGTTACACACATGCTTGAAGTGATTGTACTATGTGTGCTAATAACAGAAATGTAAAGTGCATAAAATAAAATAAAACAAATGCAGAAGAAAATAAAGGAAATGAGTAAGAAAACAAATCTCAAGTACTGCAAGGATGAATCTAAGAGCTCGTCTTTATTTCCATACACAAGGTATGCTCAGGTACACAATGCTTGAATAAAGATTCGTCCACACTTAGACCTCCTGTTGTGGGCACTTGGCTAGAGTTGCGTTACTTGACTCCTAAAAGACTTCCTCCTCTAAATTCTTCTTCTTCTTTTTTGACTCCCCCTATTATGTGCCTGGGCACTATATTTATAGGCTTGGGAGCAACTACTCTAATAATTACAAAAAATGCCACTCTAATTTTAGAGAAACTGCCCCTCTAATAATAACCATTTTAATAATTAGAGTAACTACTATAATAATAACCACTCTAATAATTAGAGTGACCGCTCTAATAATTAGAGTGACCGCTCTAATAATTAGAGTAACTGCTCTAATAATAACCACTCTAATAATTAGAGTAACCACCCTAATAATAATCACTCTAATTATTAGAGTACCTGCTCTCATCATACCCCCACGAATGAATGAAAAGTCGTCCTCAAGTTCCTTACAAAATATTGGAAAGGTATGGGATTATTGACTAATTGACAACTAACGAATAATAGACTCAATATTGTGGTGAATACTCGTACATAAATGACATCCAAGCCTTTATTTGGCAGCTTGTAGAGAAAGAGATAGAGAGAAAATGAAGCATGTTACCACCAATGCTAAGATTGCACCTTCCATTATTTATCCATAGCCATGGCACCAGACTTGCCCCTTTCGTAAATGCTCCAGTTCCAGTCCATCTTGAGTGCTTCCTCCAAGCCCAGTCCATTATTTGTATGATCACCATTTTCACACACAACATAGTTACAAATGAGCAAGGATAGATAAACCACAATGCAGTTGATACCTTTCCTCAAGATGAAGCGCATTGGCTGAGTTGTGGTTATGGCAAAAACTAGTTCAAAGATTTATCATAGGTGACTACCCAAGGTGTAGGGGTTAGGCGAATAGTAAAATGGAGAAAATTGAAAAATTTTTGCTAGGGCCCCCACAACTAAGAGCGAACCTTCGGTAGCTATAAGATGGAAAAATATGAGAAACAAGAAAGCTGGAAAAAAATAACAACAACAACACCAATAAAATGGATGTCATGGATGGGGATGAAACAAGAAATGATCAATTGTAGAAAATGTATAAGGAAAAGAAGTTAACAATTGCACCAAAAAGGAATGCCAGTGGGTCCTCCCTAAAGCAAGCTCATGCCTTTTATGCCCTAATAGACCCACAAACCAAAGATTCTGTAGGTTTTAGGAATGTCATTTGGAAGCAAGAGTTAAAAACTTACCCACAAGAATTCACCAAAGAAAAATAATACATCAACCTAGAAATAAAATAATGATAAAACTGGTAATGAGGTGGAAAAATGGGGAGAAAGATGGAGAGAAGAGAATGGAATGGAATCCCAAGAACAAGGGTGTGTAAAGTCCCTTGTGTATTTCATGGTTAATGTGATTGAGTAGAACTCATCCCAAATCCAGACTCAAACAAACCACATCTAGTGACCTCACATCAACACACTTGACCAATCCATCCACCTAAAGCAACAAGAATGCTTTTACAAAGAGTCACCACCATTCCGAGGAGAGTGAGATGGAGAAGTAGGAAGCAAGAAAGGGCCTTAGTTAGAGGGAACCTTTAGGCATGGGTAACATATCTTTCTAGTTCCATAACTAGTTCTTGTAGCCCTTTTATTTGGTCTAAGGGGTGTGCTTTGAATTCCCATGTTGTTGTTTTTTTTTTAATAGGAACCACACCATGCAATGACCCATGCATTTTTCTTGCATTTATTTTGTCTAAGGGGTGTTCTTTGAATTCTCACTTTTTTCCTTTTATTTTTCTTTGTGTGAGAACCACACCATGCAAAGACTTATTATTTTTATTTCTTTAGCTTCTTGATAATGGAGCAACATCGGAATGGTAAGGAAAACCCAAGAAGGAAACATTCAAGCACCCAATAGAATGGCCAGCACAAATGCATCAAATCCCCTTGAAGTCACACCCTTTTTAATCCTTGAGTCCTTTCTTAGTTTGAGAAATACCCAGTCACCAATTCATTGATAGTTCTATTATTTAAAGAAAGGGACTGTATAGTTCCAAGCCAAGAGAGACCATAGAAATTCATGGATGCATGGACGACATGGACTCATTGTTTGTTATATCAAAAGAAAAATACCTTAATATTAGCATCATAATTCAAAGGTAAAAACCAAACATTAGCAATCAATATGATATAATTCAATCCACCATCATGAGAACTTATTAGATGACGAACAAAAGCAAATCAAGAAAACAAAGAAATAATAAAAATATGAATGATGGTGTAAAAAAAATAAGAAAAGTTGGAAAATGTGTAAAATAAAAATGTGTGAAACAAAAATGTGCAAAAGAAAAATGTGTTAAAAAAAATTCAAAAAGAACTGAGGGCCTCGATTGATCAGCAGAGGTGGCCATCTCTCCCATGACTGAGTTGAAAGGAGGAGATTTGAAATAATGAGCGAGGTTGTCCATCAATAGAGGTAGCATGTGTACTAGTTTTTCTAAACTCATGAAAAGGTTTGGTTGGTTGCATGTTGATAAAAAGTTTCTTATCTGAGTTCTTAGGTTTGTATATTGTCATGGCCCCTAAAGGAAAAGTTGCATAAATAATATAAGGTCCTTCCCACAGTGTTTGAAATTTAGTACATTGTGACACATGTGGGATTTCAATAGAGAACCTTATCTCCTGATTCAAAAGGTACATCTTTTTTCATTAATTTTACCAATGGTTTGGAAACCTTTGAAAAGTTCTTAATAAATCTCCTATAGTAGCCAGTATATCCAAGGAATGATTGAATATTTTTAACAGTTTCTGGTTGATTGGCAATTTCTTGGATAACTTTGATTTTCTCGAGATCTACCTCTATCCCTGTATGTGAGATTTTTTGCCCTATCTATTGAGGAGTAAGCTTAGCATTGATAATTATTGATTTTCCATTTCTAAGGAATGTGTATTCCATACCAGTGGGCAATGATTTTAGCTCGAGAGGCTCCTTCTTAAATTTCTCAAGGATTTCCAAATTCCCCCAATTGACATTTTCAAGGTTAAGATTGAAAGTTTGTGGTGGAATTGCTCTAATACGTCTATGCTATTAATGTAAGCACAAGTCAAACTCTTAGTTGATTCCATGCATACTAGTGAACTACTTTCTTGATCAGCTATCATCCACTGGGTGCCTTCCTATTGTGTGGTTGCTACATACAAGTATCTTTGTATATTAATCACTTGTTCACACTGATTGCATGTAGGCAATGTTAAACTTTGCACAACCCATGACCTCTACACACAATTACACCCTGTGTCATTGTAAGTAATGCATGGAACTTTCTTCTTCTCAATCTTTCTGAATGTATTTTCCTTGGATATTTCCATGGAAAGATCGTGGATTCCTAGGCATGTGTTGATGGTGCTTAGCCATGCCCTTCCCATTATGATTGGGAAGTCCCCCTTACCGTTGTTCACCTGAATCACTAAAAAGTCAGCTAGGTATGACCACCTACAAATAGTGGTAACAACATCTTCCACCAGTCCTAATGGGATAGTTATGGACTGGTCGGCCAACTCTAGATGGATGTTGCTCTTTTTCAATAGAGGCAACTTCCAGGCCTTGTACATTTCTTGAGAAATCAAGTTGAAACCAAAACCTGAATCCAAAAGAGCCTTTCACGACGCATTTCTAGCGATTTGTAAGTATATCAAAGGACTCCCAGGATCAGATAATTTCTTAGGAAGGTGGCTAGCTTTGATCCAATTAAAGACGTCATGTGTTAGCATGACCGTATGTGTTGAGTGCAGTGATTGAGTTAAAGGAGGCTCCAAAGTTTTGATTGATACTGAGACATCTAAGTAATCATCCACTTGTGATTGCAAGGACTTGGTTAGTATGTTGGTCCTAAAGAAAGGTTTTTTCTTCATGTGGTTGTTGGAACCAGTAGTGGGTTGAAGATTCATAGCCCTTGTAGCATTGTGTTGTTGCGGTTGAGTGGGGAGTTCCCCTTGCATCGCTGGAGCAAGTGGTAGTGGAGCTATCAGTGTGAGAGTTGCAAATGGATTTGGATGATGGTATGTCTATGGGTTATCTCCCCTAGGAGAAGGATTCCTATAATAATCCCAAGTTTGATGGTGATGTTTTGGTGTCACATGACCAACAAAGTCACGTGGAGAGATTGACTGCTGCACATAGTAACCATATGGATCCGGTTGCCAGTAGAGGTATTGTTGCCTTGGTGGTGGCCTCCCCCATGACTATGGGTATTGCCACTATTGATGTTGCTCAATAGGTTGTTCCACTTGGATAATACGTTGAAGGTTGGTGGAACTACCTTGGATTACCTTGGGAATAAGGTAATCGTCGGGATGCTTGCCATTTGTTAAGTCATGGGTTGAGTGCATACACCCCAGACTCTTGTAGATGTGAGATCATTGGGCAACATCTCTTAGGATGGTAGTATTGGCATATCTCACATCCACCGTCGTTGTCTATTTCTGAATCCACAACCTCTTCGATGATGGCCATTTTTCCCTTACCTTTGTTATGTGCATTTTCCACTTCTCCCTTTTTCTTTTTGTTATAGTTACTACCTCACTCCTTAGACTCCTCTACAATTTTAAGAATAGTTTCAAATCTACTATCTAAGGAGTCCCACATTGGTCTACCTTTGTTGACACTTCTGTTGTTAATTTTTGGAGTGGCAAAGTTTTCTTATTCAACATCTCTTCGAGTGTTGACTCTTCCTCCTCTTCACAAAATCTCACTCCCATTTTTCGAAGGGAAGGATCTCGGTTGTATTCTTCCACATTTTCTCTCTTACGTAGCTCCCCTTCTTTCTTGGCTACTTGCTCTAGCAATCTATGAACCTGATGAGACCTAATCTCTGATAATCTCCCTTGGGCATATGTTCTAAGTATTTTCCATGTTTCATGCCTAAGTCCATCCATGAGAGGGTGCAATTGATCCCATTGTGAATAACCATGGCCAGGACAACGATGTAACAGTGTGTAATAATGGTCCATGGCAGCATCCAAGGGTTCATGATTTCCTTGCTTCCATCCTTGGATTTGTTTTCACAGGTTAGACACTCGGGAGTACATTTGATACTTATCATTAAACAATTCTAACATCGTACTTCACCTCCAAATGGATTTTAGTTCTAAGGACCAGTACTAGCTTTCTACTTCTTTCACTAGTGTCCTTGGAAAAAACTTCAGTTTTTGCCATTTGCTCTCGATGTTCTACAAGGCACATGCATCGTGGAATGCTTGTAAGTGGTTTTGAGGATTAGCATTGTATCCCCCTTCAAATCATGGAATATTGTTCATGTCTAACCTCTTGATCCTATTGTCCTTTTGGTGCCTTCTTGGAACTCTTACAGCCTCCATGATATCTAACATGCTACTGGTTGCGAGTAAGGGTTCTTCATGGTCATCTCGTTCATAGCATTTGTGATGTCTACATGGTTCCCTACTCTCCCTTCTTCTATGTCGTGATTCCCTAGAGTGCCCTCATCCTCGTTCTCGACTGTCTCGTCGATGTTTTTCACTTTGTCTTCCTTTATCCTCACAGTTAGTTTCCTTATGACTGTGTCCTGACACTAAAGGAGAGGGTGAATGTGATGATGAAGGTGAATAAGAAGGAGAACCATCGTCATGATAGTGTTTTCTACCTTCTCTTCAGTGGTCTTGGCCTTGATTGTGATTACTATAAGAACATCCACCCTTATCGTATGTTTGTGTTTCCTCATTGAACACTTCGTGTTCGTGCGGATCAGAACTAGGATTGTGAATTGCAGAGTGGAGGTTCTGATACACCACCTCCTGACCATCGTTAGGAGGGGGAACATCATTTGGTGGGGAACCTATTGAAACCAATTCACCACCCCAAATTTTGCTTAAAACGTGTGTGGCGTTATGGGCCTATTTCAAGGATGTGTGGTAACTCTCCTGTCGCAAGTCTCGTTGATGTTACACTTCTATGGGATGATAGTCCCTTGTGTCATGATCGCATGCAATGTATTTTGCATATAAAAGTGGCATGCATATTCATGTGAGAGCACGAAAGAGCATGTTGGGGATTGATCGGTCTAGAGGCAACACTATGTTACCCTCCAAGTCTCTCCAACGCAGTTGTTCACCTTGGTAGAGGATAAAGGTGAAATCGGGTACATACTCATCGTGATGAGTATATGCTACCCAAAATTTTTGAGGAACTAGTGGATCTTGGTTACGTGTATGATGCCACCAACTATCTCTTGTGTTAGTCCTAGGTAGTGAAGTGCTCTTGTGCAAAGAAGAAGATATTTTCGTCTTGTTCGGTGTGCGATTTACCATTGTCTTATCTTTTCTTTGATCAACCCTAAGGGTTCGTTCTAATTTCCTAATGATATGGATGATTTCCTATGTTCTATGTAGCACACAAACAACTAAGTCCCCAGCAACGGCGCCAATGATGAGTGGCGAGGTACCCCTACACTCAACCATACAAATACGAGCGTTTCACGCACGATCTGGTCGAAATCCAAGGACTAAGTGCTTACGCACCCTAATGGAACACTCAGGGTTAATCAATCGTTGTCTTCCCAAACTTACTTGTATGTCACGATTGTATGGTTAAATAAGCTTGAGGCATATGATTTTTATAGCTTTTATGTTTTTATGTCCTGCTGCTAATAAGGGAGGAGAGAGAGAGAACTAAGTGACTAATTTAACTTAACTACTGATTAACTAGGCTTTAAACTAATCTTAACACCAATATCCATTCTCACTTTCCGTACACATCCTAAATTAGCAAAACACTACTAGGATTATCAAATGCTAATCATTACTAGGTTACCAAGTGTTACATGCATGCTCGAAGTGATCATACTATGTGTGCTAATAATAGAAATGTAAAGTGCATAAAATAAATGCATAAGAAAATAAAATAAAGGAAATGAGTAAGAAAACAAATGTTAACTGCTGCAAGGATGAATCCAAGAGCTCATCTTTATTGCTGTACATAAGGTGTGCTCAAGTACACAACGCTCGAATAAAGATCCATCCACACTTAGACCTCCTGCTGCAGGCACTTGGCTTGAGTTGCACTACTTGACTCCTAAAAGACTTCCTCCTCTGAATTCTTCTTCTTCTTTTTTGACTTCCCCTATTGTGTGTCTGGGCATTGTATTTATAGGCTTGGGAGCAACTACTCTAATAATTACAAAAATTTCCACTCTAATTTTAGAGAAACTACCCCTCTAATAATAACCATTCTAATAATTAGAGTAACTGCTCTAATAATAACCACTCTAATAATTAGAGTAACCTCCCTAATAATAACCACTCTAATTATTAGGGTACCCACTCTCATCACATACTTCAAGTAGTGAGTAGGGGTTCATCGTGATTGTCTCATCCATGCTATCTATGATGCCTACATTGTTCCCTACTCTTCCTTCTTCTATGTTGTGATTCTCTAGAGTGCCCTTGTCCCCTTTCCTAGTTGTTTCATCTATGACTTCCACTTTGCCTACCTTTATCCCCATGATCTTTTTCTTTATGACCGCGTTCGGATATTGAAGGAGAGGGTGAAGAAAATGATGAAGGTGAAGAAGAAGGAGAATCGTCACCAATACGGTGTCTACTACCTTCTCTTTTGCGGTCTCCGCCCTGATCGTGATTGTGATTAGGATGTCCACCTTTATCATGAATTCGTGTCCCTTTTTTGAACCCTTTGTGCTCATGGGTATTAGAACTTGGGTCATGAATAGTGGAGTGAGGGTCCTGATACACAACCCCTTGGCCAAAGTCAAGGGGAGGAACATCGTTGTGTGGGCGACTACCTGAGGTAGGTTCACCACCCTCATTTTTTCTTAAGACATGTGGGGCATCTTGGGACCACTTACCCTTCAAAGACTTATGATGTCTCTCCTGTTGCAAGTCCCTTTGACGTTGTGCCTCTGTGGGATGTTATTCTATCAAGTCATGGTCTTGTACAACGTATTTTGCATGCAAGTGTAGCATGCCAATTTGTGTGAGAGCACAAAGAAGCATGCTCGAGACTGAATGATCAAGAGGTAACACTATGTTATCTTCTAAGTCTAGCCAACGCAGTTGTTCATCTTGATGGAGGATAAAGGTGAAGTCTAGTATATACTCATTAGGATAAATATATACCACTCGAACTTGTTGAGGGACTAGAGGATCAACGTTGATGAGTGGCTAGGTACCCCTATGCCCAACCATACGAATCACTAGCATTCACACGTGACTCGATCAAAATCTGTAGACTGTAAGCACTTAACATACACCAGACTCTAACTGGTGAAACCTTGGGTTAGAACAGTCATTGTTATCCTAATCTCACTTGTGAGGTTCTATTTACGATGGTTAAGTGAGACTGAGGCTAATGATTTTTATAGCTTTTTAATTATCTTTTTGGGTGGTTAATTATCTTGGAAAGTAAGCCTAGAATATTAATTAATCTAAGATTATCTTAATCTAAATCTTAACTATTCCTAACATAAGTATCCGGTCCCATCTTCCGAGCACATATTGAGCATCTCCTAACACTTCTAGATTACCAGACGTTAAGCGTCACTGGGTTTACCAAGTGTTTGAGTTACGTTCGAGATGGTCGTACTTATGGTCTTTAAGAACTAAAAATGAACAATAGCGATTGAAATCATAATAACAAAAACTTAAGTAATTAACAAGTAACTAATAAAGAATAAACATATGAAACTATTGAATGCATAAAATAGCTAAGTCCAAATCCTACAAGAAATGCTTGAATAGGTCATCTTTATTGTCGTCACGCCAATGGGCTTAGATACATCAACGCTCGAATAAAGAGCTGATCACTTTTCCTACACCTGTTGTAGGCACTTGAAAAATATTTTATCTCCTGCAAGAACAAACTGTAAGAGCCTCACTACAACTAATTGAAAAGGTGCCTAAATGAGGTGGAAGGCCCTCTTATTTATAGGCCAGGATAGGAGGCTGCGAAAACGAGGCCACGTCGACGTAGGGAGGCTACGATGACGGGCCCGCGTCAACGTGACTGCGTATACGGGGCCCCGTATACGTAGCCTAGTCAACGCATTGACTTAATGACACTTCATCATACCCCCACGACTAGGCAAAAACTCATCCTCGAGTTACTTTACAATTTGGAAGGTATGGATTCTTATTTACAACACACATACTTAAACACATACATGAAACACACATGACACAACATGAAATTGACCAAGTGCCCAGGTTATAGAGGAGGACAAGTTACAAAAATGGCAGTATTTAGAGACAAAATTGAACACCTCGCTGGTCCTGGAGCCTCTGCTGTGTAGGATGATGCACAAAATTACTGGAGACGATTACACCATCCCTGGGGGTAGTGGTTTTGATGGACCTTCTCCGGCCTCTGGCCCATGCGTTGGTGGCAGCCTAGATGACGGTTTCCCCACAGCAGCTGCAACTTCTAGAGGTAGCCTCTAAGAGAGCCCTCATTTTTTCTTCTTTTCTTCTGGGATCGTTCACTGTCTAGGAAGCTTCTCCAATGTGTGCTGGAACTGGAACCTTCCAAGGGCATGGCAGCACCGGAAGGAGTTCTTTTAGGTTGACAAACTAGGCTAGAACTGCTTACGTTTGATGTCAAATGCTCGGATTGAGGCCTACAGCTGCTGGTAGTCATTCATTCTAAGGCCCAGGTCCGCTACAACTATGTGTTGTCCTTCAAAGCTTGTGCAGAGGACCTCGAGTTCCACGTTTGTTATTGTCAGCTTTTGTTTTGTTGCCTTGTGTGCCTAAAAATCTCCCTCATATAGGGAATATGAGGTGGCCACTTGTTTTTCCAATTTTGACCATGGTCTCTCGGCTATGAGTATAGCCAAGTTTGCATATCGAAGGTTGGCCAACTCTATGTATTCTATCATCTCCTCAATTTGTAGCTCCTTCAAGCATATTTCCATTCTATTGTAGGCATTCAACCCATCAAAGATAGATTGCCATACATCGCCTCCCTCTCACAGCTGCTGGAGCACTTGGTTCATCTTGGCTTTGGCAACTTGAATGTGCTTCTCATTTACCTCCTTCTGCAATCCCACTTGGTCCTTGTAATGATTTTTGACTTTTTTGAATTTTAGGACCTCATTCTTCTAAGCGGCAATTTCAATTGCAAACTTTTGTCGCAATGCCTGGACCTCCTCCATTGACAGATTTCAATTTTCAGCAGCCAACCTTCTTATGTTAGCATTCACCCTAGTTAGCTCTTGCTGCTGTTGGTGGATGAAATTTTTCATGTGTTCGTTCTCTACGCCAACATTGCACAGGGGATGAACCTCTGCGGTCAGCTGCATGTTCTCCTGGAGAACCTCCGCCAAGTCCTTGTCTAAGCAATGTGCTCGAGCATCTACCACGGACTTGTCAAAGATCGCCATCTCTCACACATCCTCAACAACCTGAAGTTTAAGTTGAAGCTATTGAAAAGCTTTATCTCTAGTGATTTTGCAATTGAGAATGGTTGGATCAGTAAGCTAGGCTCTTAATTGGGCTACCTCAGTTGCCAAGCGCTGACAAGCAACTTGAGCAACTTCAAGTTGCTCTTCCAAAATGAGGCTCTTGCCCCTTGCCGAGAGCAACTCTGACTAGGTTCCAGTAATGTTGTTTGGAAGGTCAAAGACATCTGGAAGCAGTTTCCTGGTTCCCACCAGTTGATCCAACAACTCTTCATGTTGGGTTGCATCAATCTTGTTACGCGAAGTTTCCGCAGACACCTATACATCTTGTAGTCCATGAATGTTTGGTACAGGTGTTGCTGATGCATTGAGAGCCATAACAATTGTGTTAGCAACCACTTCAGCTGCAACTTCCTATCCCTGGTGCTACATCACCAGGACCGTTGAAACACCGTGAAAATTACGGGTCGGCCTCAGGCAAAGGTTCGCAATTCAAGAAAGAGCGCATTCCACCTTCGTTCCAAGACAAGTTTATGCTCTATTACGCACGGCAGAGTAATAAGCATAATAAGCTCCAAGACAGTTGAAGGCAGAGTCTAAAGAAGCGCAACAATTTGACGCTTTTCCTCCCGGCGCATGCATAACTTGTTTTTACGCTCGATACGCAGTGGTGCGTATCATTGCGTATGTTATCATTCAAGTTGCTCGTCGTTTTACGCTTCACACGCGCAGCTGCGTAGTGAGCGTAAGGCATACATTACTTACGCTTCGTCACACACGGCCGCGTGGTGAGCGTAAGTTGTACATTTCTTACGCTTTATCGCGCATGGCTGCGTAGTGAGCATAATTTACACATCGTTTTACGCTCTGACACGCGCAACTGCGTAATGAGCGTAAAATTGTGCATTGCCTATGCTTCATTACGCGCAACTACGTAGTGAGCGTAAAGCAACTCTGAGCTTATTGTTTTTACCAAATTACGCTCATATACGCAACGCAACGCAAATGAGTATAATCCAGCCTGAAAACAATTAAAGCACGCTCAATACTTGCTTACTTCTCACACGCACAACACGCAAACAAGTGTGTTGTGCGTAGTCACAGTCTGACTTAAAA
>MNCI01023102.1:13341-31267 GCA_015680685.1 Gnetum montanum | reverse complement strand
CTTTCCCTTTGTTTTATGGTCCCTCGAATCAGATCGCTTTCTTTTTACGCACTTTGCATTGTTTTATTGACCCGTAAGTCCCTGTCTGATCGACAAGACCGTTCAGGGCACCGCGGATTCGTTTTTCCAGCATAGCCCTCGCACGGATCCGTGGCTAAAACTGTGTACGCCGGAATATCGGTCGGTATTTCCAGCTGCCGACATTTTCTGTCGTTACAACCATCACCTCTTCACCATCTTCCAAGCATATCGAGACAGTAGCAACATTCCCTGAGATTTCGGGGAATAATTATTGGGTTGAGGTTGATACATCTCGGATGCTTAGATCTATTTTGGTTGGAACTTATGCTCAAGCGGCAGAGAATATCGACCCTGCCCTTTCAAGCAAGCTAACTAATTGAGCCACTTTCTCCAGGTGGCTCATGGCAGGGTGATAGACCAAAGGGTCTTCTCCTCCACCAGTTCTACCAAATTACTCTTGCTAGCTCAAGAGCATTTCTTGGATTTTGTGGATGTATTTTTCCATGGTTTGCGAGCCTAGATGCGTTGTTTGTACAAGTGGTGGAGGTGGTTGCTACTCCTCCCTTGTATGTGTGGTGGCAGGAGATTTATCTTTCATCATCTCTCGCCACAAGGTAATTGGGGTGCACCAGACTACATCATTGGAATATCATGCTATCCCTGCCCGTTTACACAACTTTCGGATTAGGCAAAGAAAGGGGAGAGCTCATCTTCCACGTTCGTTCTCAACAAACCTTTTTTCAATCTCCAGAAACAACAACTGTGGAAGACTCATGGGGAATTTCCCACTCAAGGTGGCACACGCACAAGCGGAGAAGGCTGTGATTTTACTAGGCCTTACCATTGGGTTTAGGTTGTAAGATGCGATCTCTGAGTACACTCTCTCCACTGTGGTTAGAGAGAAAAATTCCTTATGCTCTACCCCATAGCATCGTTTGGTCCATTCTGCCTTTACCTCTGGATCAGCCTGCTTTGGAATTTCTACCACATCTGCCCCAATTTCGAGCAACCCCAGAGCCTACACTATCACCTCTGAAGAGTAAGAGACATAAATGTATTTGATTCTTACTCTAGACCCTAGTTGTCGATTCATCCAGAAGAGATAAGTTTCTCCTAAGTACCACTCACCACTAGTTGTGATGATTGGACACATTGGAGAGTTCTACAGTTGGAGCCTCATGTCTTCTGGCGTGTTCTTGAGGAATGGTCCAAAATTTAGATCTTGAAGGACCATTCGCTGCATCTCGCGTGACGTGATAGCATCAAGGCAGGCTTGGGTCAGGGTGACCTCAAGCCGTGGTGCTATCCCAAGAGTCTCATCCCTATGTGATTGCTTGTTGGGAATCTCCTCTTCAGGAATCTGATGAATAGATTCCATGTCAGGTCTTTCGTGGAAGGGCCTAGTTGCATGAGAGCCCTCCGCATGCTCTGGTGGTTGCACACCTCATCCCCTTCCCATGCATGGGTGCTTATCCCTTGGTTGTGATGGTCCTTCGTCCCTTGGGTGCCTCAATTTTGATGCCATCTACAATCAAACATAACTACCTATTAGACCGTACATAAGTAGCTTAAGATGGTCCGTATATACCTTCTTAGTTTGACCAAGTTATGTTATTGGCACAGGCACACCGTTAAGTCTTCCAGAACGTTAATTTATGGATTAGGGCCAAACATTTCATAATTAACCAACTAATTCACTAATTAATTAATTACAGTTAATTACACAAAGGCACCACACCCCCNCCCCCCCCCCCCCCATGACTGAGAGTGTACCTCCGATTGCTTAAAAGGACAAGGATTGGTTGATGTGGATGCGTGATGGAATGTAGGTGCTTTGGGAAGGTTAGGTAAAAAAAATGGCAAAAACTCCCCCCAATTTTGACTCCAAATGATGAAAATTGCAAAGCGCAGTAGGTGTATATATAGGGGTTAGGTGCTACGTCAACGGGGCTGTGTATACATGGCCACATATACGCAGTGCTGTACACCCATTGACCATCATTGACCAACCCATAAAACACCCAAAACAATGAATTTGAAAAGCCAAATTGGAGCAGTTGAAGCGCATGAAAGGCTCGATCATGGCTAAGGACATAAGGAAGGTAATGGAGGGCAAAAAAGAGACAAACTCGAAGAACATGACACAAAAAGAACTCCACGAGGAAGAAATCGAACGATGGGACACTAAAACCAATCGACCAAGAAAACCAAAGGATGGAAGGCTTAACAAGCAGGACTAGGAATACGCAGGTGGGTCCTCCCCATAGTAGGCAATAGCATTCGTAGCCCCTGCATACCCTCAACATCAGGGTCCATGGGCCCGGGTGCCAAGAATTGGTGCTAGCTAGTTAAGACTCCAAACCAAGAGATCCCGCCAAGGCATGAGAAGCCTACAGAAAGCACGACGAACCCACAAAACATAAAAAGGATAGTCAGGTGAGTACAGAGAGAAGTGGGAACATAGGGAGAGGAGAGAATGGAAATTCCAAGTGTTGGCCACATGAAACCCTGTGTGCGATTGTGGTTAAGTGACCTAATAGAACCTTTCCTAAGGTCAGACCCAAAACCATCCGCAGTCAGTGACATCGTAGCAATAGACAAAGTCCCAACCATCCCCCAAGGAAGCGAGAACAATCCCACAGAGAATCACCACTCCAGTAAATGTGAGAAGAGGGAAGTGAAATGGGACAAAGTTAGAGGGGACCAAAGAAGTCCCATAACTAGTGCATGTGGCCCATGAGAGGTGGTCTAAGGAGTGTGCTTTGAATTCCCACCAAGTGATTGTTTGTTTTTTGTTTTTCTTTTGTTAGGGGAAACCACACCATGCAAAGACCCATGCGTTTTTGCATGCATTCGACCAAGGGTGTGCTTTGAATCCTCTTTTTTTTTTGCATTTTTCTAAGGACCACACCATGCAAAGTTGAACTACCCAGAAACTTCCATGGAGAGAGACACTTGGAGTGCTAGGAAATCTGTAAGGGCACACCAGCAACCTAGGGAACAAAATAGAGCAACAAATAAAGCATTTTCCTTGAAGTCACACCTGATTCAAACCATTGGACCATCTCTGAGGCTGGGAACTACACAAGTTACACATTAATTAAAATTTTTTTAAGTAAAGGAGTTGCATGCTCATAATAGAAGGAGAACCATGGAATGGTGAATGGGTGAATGATGGGGACTCACTGTTGACTTTATGAAGTGAAAAAAAACGTAAAATCCAAGGACAGCCATGCAATGGTGAGAGCCAGATAACGTGGAAGACTATTACAGTATCCATCGTACGAAAACTGACCATGCAAAATGCCTGAAGACAATACGACGATGTCTTAGCAATGACGTGAAAAAATGGAATAGGCACAAAGAAACGAAAAATAATTAAAGAAAAGGAAAAGATGTTCAAAGAATGTGCAAACGTATGAACAATGGTGAAAAACAAAAAAGTGTAAAACAAAAAAGTGTAAAAAATGACAAAATGGTGAGGGGTGTAGCAAAATGAATCAGCAGGGATGATGGTCTCCCCCACGACTGGGTGGAAAGGAGGAGACGTGAAAAATGAAACGTGGTTGACGGGTGATGATGAGGCAGTGGCACTGGTTGCGTGGAGTTCACGGAAAGGGTTTAGTTGTTGGCGGTTGACTAACTATGTTCTGGTGGGGTCCCCAGGTTTGTGAATGAGTAAGGCCCCAGATGGGAAGGTTTCAGAGACAATATAAGATCCCTCCCATAGTGAAACTTGGCCGGTTGGGATACATGTGAGGGGTTCCAATACAACACCTTGTCTCCACATCTAAATGTGACCTTCTGAATCCTAAGATCATGTCGTTTCTTGTTACAGGCCTTGTGAATTTTATTTGAAAATAGGACCACTAATTGGTTCTCATCTAGCACACTTAAATTAATTAGTCGTTCACCTTGTGCTAGCAGTAGGTCAAGGCCAAGGTCACTAGCGGTGGATAGTGTCTGGAGTTCTACTTGGACTAGAAGCATTGGAAACTTTCCATACACTAACTCATAGGGAGAGTACCCTACAGGAAGTTTCAAAGTGGAGCGATAGGCCCATAGGGCATCATTGAGCTTGGTACTCCAATCCCTCTTGTATTTGCTAATGGTTCGGGTAAGGATCTTGGTGATCTCCCTATTGGTGACTTTGGCTTGCCCGTTGGCTTGGGGGTGATAAGGTGATGTAAATTTATGTGTTACCCCTAAGTGTTGCATGAGTTTTCGAAAAGTGACACCCATGAAGTGAGTCCCATTGTCAGAAATGAGTGCACACTCCAAACCTAGTAACAATTTGTTGCTAGACAAATTGTGCGGCGGTGTTGGAAGAATAGTCAACGATGGCTGCCACTTCTACCCAATTTGTATAGTAGTCCACAACTACGATGATGTATGCCTTTTCATTTGACAAGGGGGTGATGGGCCCCATGAAGTCAATACCCCAGATGTTGAAGGGCTCTAGTGGTTGGATCCACTATTGAGGTCTCTCCAACTGTGTTGTCATCCCACCGTCCCTCTGGCATCATTCGCAGGAGCGGGCAAACCAGTGTGCATCCCTGAAGATCGTAGGCTAATAATACCCTGCAAGAAGGATTTTAATGGTTGTGCGGCATCTAGCATAGTGGCCCCCATAAGGGCCTTCATGAGCATCTTGAAGGATGCACAGTGTATCATCATCAGGGACACACCATCGAACCAAGCCATTTGTGCACACCTTATAAAGGTGGCCATTGATTTCCATGAAATGCTTGGCCTTATGGAGAAACTGCTATTTCTACCGATGGTTCCACTCCTTAGGCATCTCCTAGGTTATGAGTTAGGTGAGGATGCAGCTAAACCAAGTGGATTCCTTAGGTACTTGAGGATCAATGACATCTATGAAGAGGAGTTCATCTGGAAACTGGTTGGATAAGGGCTCCTCCTCTTCTGTGTCATCCCATCGCAACCAAGACAAGTGGTCAACAACCACATTCTCGGTCCGATCTACCATGGTAAGATCAAACTCCTAAAGAATCACCAGCCACCGAATTATGCAGGGGCTCACCGTTGGTTTGTTCATTAAGAACCGAATAGCACTATGGCCTGTGTGCATAAAAACCTCGTATCTGAGCACATAGTGTCGAAATTTATCCAAGGCAAACACCACCATCATCAACTCCTTCTCTGTGGTGGTGTAGTTCAGCTGAGCACCCACAATGCTACAGCTTGCATAGTGGATATAATATGGACGTTTTTTGTCATCACACTGTGTAAGCACGGCTCCCAAGGCATAGTTGGAGGCATCTGTCATAATGTGAAAGGGTCTAGACCAATCAGGTGCCCGTAGAATCGGAGCTTCTACAAGTTTCTGTTTTAGTGCTTGGAATGCAGACTCACATTCCTTGGTCCAGATGAATAGAGCGTCCTTCTTTGTAAGTTCTACCAATGGCCTGGCGATCTTCGAGAAGTGCTCAATGAAACATCGGTAGTAACTAGTGTGTCTAAGGAATGGCCGAACTTCTTTGATGGTACTTGGTTGGCAGGTGATTCCTTGGATGACCCTGATCTTTTCAAGGTCTACGCTGATCCCTATTCGTGAGATACGATGCCCCAGCACAATGCCCTCTTGGACCATCAAATGGCTCTTTTTCCAATTGAGCCTCATATTGGTGTCTACCCACCTTTTTAGAACCTACTCCAGACGGTCCAAGGCTTGCTCCAACATGGCCCCATAGGTGGAGAAGTCATTTATGAAGACTTCTACACCATTGCTGATTTGTTGCTGGAAGATGCTTAAGACAAGGTGTTGGAACGTAGCAGGCACATTCCACAGGCCAAAGGGCATCTTCTTATATGTGAAAGTTCCCCATGGACTTGTGAACGTTGTTTTGGCCTGGTCCTCTGGTGCTATTTGGATTTGGTTATAACCACTATAACCATCCAAAAAGCTATCGTAACGGTGTCCTGCGATGGTGTCCAACACCTGGTCCAAAAATGGCAGCGGGAAGTGGTCCTTGAAGGTTACCATATTGAGCAATCAGAAATCAATATAGACCCTCCACTTGCCACCTTTCTTGGGCACAATAATGAGTGGGCTAACCCATTCACTATCGGCGATAGAATAGATGAATCCTGCCTTTAGCAATTGTTTGATTTCATCTTTTACGATCTGCTTGAGTTTGGGATTCAACCATCTTTGTGGCTGTCATCATGGCTTCATGAAAGGGTCAAGATAGATCCAATGCTGGCAAACCCTGGGATCAACTCCAGTCAACTCAGGATATGACCATGCGAATGCAGCAACCCATTTGTTTACCATCTCCAGCAATCTCTTTTTCTGTTCAGGAGCAAGGGCAGCATTAATAATTATCGGCTATTTTGCAAGAATGCATATTCCAAGTGAGCTGGTAAAGACTTTAGCTCTAGGGACTCTTATTTGAAGCTCTCAGGGATTTGTAGCGTCCCCCAGTCATCTTGGTCATCAACATTGAAGACCTGTTGATGAACCTCGTCCATTTCATCCATGCTTTCAATGTAGGCTTGCACTAGCCCCTCAGATGGTTCCATGCATAATGCACTGCTAGTAGGGTCAGCTATCAACCACTGGGTGCCCTCTTGGTTAGTGGCTGCTACGTACAAGCACTGTTGAACAAGTGATTCCTCGGTACACCAACTGCATGCTTGAATGGATATCCGCTTAGCTGACCATAACTGTTGCACACAATTGTACCCTGAGTCACTGTATGCGATGCATGGAACGTGCTTCTTCTCAATCTTACCAAAAGAATTTTCCTTTGAAATTTTCAGGGATAGATCTCTGAGTCCTAGTCGTGCATCCACTGTGCTTAGCCAGGCTCTTCCCATGATGATTGGGAAGTTCCCCTTGCAGTTCTCTACACAGATAACCAAGAAGTCAGTAGGATAGGACCACCCACAAACGATGGTCACAAAGTCCTCCACCAAACCCAAGGAAATGGTGATGGAATGGTCTACTAACTCAAGCCAGATGTTGCTCTTCTTTAGTGGGGGCAAGTTCCAATTTTTGTACATATCATGAGAGATCAAATTGATCCCTGGCCCTGAGTCCAAAAGAGCTTTGCATGGCTCATTCCTTGCCACCTGAAGATAGATGAGGGGGCTTCCCAGATCTATCAATTTTCAGGAAAGATGACATGCTTTGATCCTATCGATCACGGCATGTGTGAGTATGACCATCTAGACATTGAAGTGTGGCTGGTCAGAGGGCTGCTCAGGCGGTATGATGGTGGAGGCGTTGGTAGGTTTGGAGGCACTGGCCATAGGCGTAGGTGAGGGTGTGTTCAGATTACTGGGCTGGAAGAAAGAATGTTTTCATGGTTTGGATTCTGGTCCACTCAGTCGAGGTGTCGGTTGTAATTTAACAACCCTTGTAGCATTTCATTGCTGTGGCTGTGGTGGTATTTCTCCCTGCATTGATGGAGCAAGTGGCAACTGAGTGGGATGTTGTGGAGGAGTGGTAGGAGAAGGTGATGGAGGGTAGAAGAGATGTGGGTTTGCCCCCAGGGTGATGGAGATGGATGTCAAAAACATTCAGGGGGGTGGTAAAAACTAGGAAAGGCCACATGACTAGAAGAGTCTCTTGGAGAGACTGGTTGCTGAAAATAGTACCCATAAGGATCTGGCTGTTTGTAAGGGTACTGCTACCTTGGAGGTGGCATCCCCCATGCTTGTGGTTGCTGCCACTATTGGAAGTATTGATACGGTTGCGGGGGCATTCCACTTGGATAATATCCTTGATGCTACTGGTGGAACCGCCTAGAATTGCCTTGTGGATAAGGCAACCTTCAGGGTGTTTGCCGTTGTGCCAAACGAGGGTTTAAGGCGTACACCCCAAACTCTTGAAGATGTGACACCACAGGACAACATCCCTTAGGATGTTCATATTGGCATATGCCACATTCATCATCCTCCTCGATGTCAGAGTCTACAACTTGCTCTGCGACAGAAACTTTTCCATTACCCTTATGTTGGGCACATTCAGCTCCCTTCTTCCTACGCCGATCACGGTCGTTACCTTGTTCTCTGGACTCTTATGCAATTTTTAGTATACTTTGGAATTTCTCATCCAAAGAGTCCCACATCTTATCCACCTTTGCTGATATTTCAGATGCAAACTTTTGTAATGGCAAAGTCTTTCAATTCACCGTTGCTTCCAGTGATGATTCATCCTCCTCATCACAAAATCGGACCTCCCTTTTCCTGAGGGAAGGGTCTTGGTTGAATTCTTCTACACTCTCCTTTTTCCTAAGTTCTTCTTCCTCCTTGGCCACCTTTTCAATGAGGTATTACAATTGATGGGCCCTTAGCTCTGACAGTCATCCCTTGGCGTACACGCCAAGGGTCTTTCGCGTTTTAAAATGAAGCCCATCAATGATGTGGTGAAGCTGTGCCCACTGAGAGTAACCATGACCAGGGCACGATGCAACAATGAGTAGTACTTGCTCATGGCGACATCCAAGGGTTCATGATTCCCTTGTTTCTAGCCTTGGATCTGTCGTCTCAGATTCGCCACTCTAGAGTACGTTTGATATTTATCATTGAAAATTTCAAGCATCGTACTCCATCTTCTGATTGATTCCAACTCCAAGGACCAGTACCAACTTTTAGCATCTTTGATGAATGTGCGAGGGAACAACTTCAGCCATTGCTAATCATTGTCAATGTTTTGCAGGGTGTAGGCATCATGGAATGCCTGTAGGTGGGTCTGCGGATCACAGTTGTATCCCCCTTCAAATCTGGGGATGTTGTTCATATTAACGTACTTGATCTGGCTATCCTTTATGTGCCTACTAGGAATTTGAACTACCTCTGTGATCTAGAGCATGCTTCGAGTAGCTAACAACGGCTCGTCTGAATCATAGTCCTGCTAGGGACCATGATGTCTGTGATGATTCTGGCTAACCCTCCTTTCATGGTGAGCGTCGCACGATTGGTTGCACACTTTCTCACGTTGCCCCTTCCGAACCTTTTTACCACCATCCTTTCACTCCTGCCTTCCCCTGTTACGCTCAGAGCCTGAGCTGGATGAAGGCGGAGGAGAGGGAGAGGACAGAGAAGAAGAAGAGGCATCACCACCACTCCGATGTCAATCTTCCCATCTACCCTGATGGTGGCCTCAATAATCCTGCCTAGCCTTGCTACTTGACCCTCCATCCCCTTGAGGATCGTGGTCACTTAGAGGTTTGTTCTAGATGATTAACTGGAGGATCTGCTGCCCCAGGGAAAGTTTGGTTGAATGGGTATCATGAAAGACAGGATCCCCATCGTCTTGCAACCCTTGTGAAAATAAGGGGTTACTGAATTGTTTTCCCTTCTGTTGTTCATATCTCTTCACCTGTTGCTGGTCTCTTGCTCGTTGAGCCGAAGTGGAACAATAGTCCCAGTAGTCATGGTCCTCCATGACATACTCCGCCACCCGGTCTTGGATGCCCAATTTGCCCAGATTGTGATATAGCATCACAAGAGCTAATCAGTCTGGTGGTAGCATGATGCTACCCTCCATTTCCCACCATCGCAGATACTCATCCTAATGTAGGATGAATGTGAAATCAGGGACATATTTATCAGGATGTTTGTACACCACTCGATATTCTTGTGGCACCGGTGGTTCCAATACCTCTCTCCTATGAGAAGGCATGTTGGATGTTAGATGGTCCATGTAATTGTTGTACCTTACTATGTACTTAAATTCGCCTAGCATGCGTAAATGTTTCTATCCTAGGTTCGTTCCAACGACTTGAATGATAATTCCACTAAGGTTAGATGATGCATGTATGACTAACAATCCTTGGCAACAGTGCCAATGATGAGCGGTTAGGTACCCCTATGCCCAACCATACAAATCACAAGCGTTTACGCACGACTCGGTTGAAATCCGCAGACTGTAAGCACTTAACATACACCAGACTCTAACCGGTGAAACCTTGGGTTAGAACGGTCATTATCATCCTAATCTCACTTGTGAGGTTCTATTTACGATGTTTAAGTGAGACTAAGGCTAATGATTTTTATAGCTTTTTAATTATCTTTTTGGGCGGCTAATTATCTTGGAAAGTAAGGCTAGAATATTAATTAATCTAAGATTATCTTAATCTAAATCTTAACTATTCCTAACATAAGTATCTGGTCCCATCTTCGAAGTATGTCCTGAGCATCTCCTAATACTTCTAGGTTACCAGACGTTAAGCGTCACTGGGTTTACCAAGTGTTTGAGTTACGTTCGAGATGGTCGTACTTATGGCCTTTAAGAACTACGAATGAACAATAGTGATTGAAATCATAATAACAAAAACTTAAGTAATTAACAAGTAACTAATAAAGCATAAACATATTAAACTATTGAATGCATAAAATAGCTAAGTCCAAATGCTGCAAGGAATGCTTGAATAGGTCGTCTTTATTGTTGTCATGTCAATGGGCTCAGATACATCAACGCTCGAATAAAGAGCCGATCACTTTTCTTACACTTGCTGCGGGCACTTGGAAAATATTCTATCTTCTGCGAGAACAAATTGCAAGAGCTTCGCTACAACTAACTGAAAAGGTGCCTAAATGAGATGGAAGGCCCTCTTATTTATAGGCCGAGATAGGCGACTGCGTAAACGGGGCCACGTCGATGCAGGGAGGCTACGTCGATGGGCCCGCGTTGACATGGTTGTGTATACGCGGCCCGGTATATGCAGCCTAGTCAACACATTGACTTAATGACACTTCATCAAACATCATGTGTATTACACCACTGACTGTTTCTTGTTTCAAACCTAGGTGGTGAAGCGCTTTCGTACGAAGAAGGAGACATACTTATCTATTCAGTGTGTAATGTATTCTTGTTTATTATTTTCTCAACCAAGCCTAAGGGTTCGTTCCAATGATGTGAATGATTTCCTATGTTCTAGTTAGCGCAAAAACAACTAAGTCCCTGGCAACGGCACCAATAATGAGCAGCGAGGTATCCCCTACGCTCAACCATACGAATACTAGCATTTCACACACGATCTGGTCGAATTCCAAAGACTAAGTGCTTATGCACCCTTGTGGAACAAGGATGGGTTGGTTGATCGTTGTCTTCCCAAGCTTACCTATATGTCACGATTGTATGGTTAAGTAAGCTTGAGGCATATGATTTTTATAGCTTTTATGTTTTTATGTCCTATGCTAGTAGGGAAGGAAAGAGGTAACTAAGTGACTAATTTAACTTAACTACTCATTAACTAAGTTCTAACTAATCCTAACACCAACATTTGTTCCCACTTGTCGTACACATCCTGAACTAGTGCAACACTGTTAGGATTACCAAATGCTAATTGTTACTGGGTTACCAAGCATTGCACGCATGCTCGAACTGGTTGTGCTTGTGTAATTTAATGATTTACTTAATTGATCAAAATGAATTGTTGTGCTACTAACAAAAATGTAAAGTGCATAAAATAAAATAAAATAAAATAAATGCATAAGAAAATAAAATAAAAGAAATGTGTAAGAAAACAAATCTTAAATGTTGCAAGGATGAATCAAAGTGCTCGTCTTTATTGCCAACACAATGGTGTGCTCAGGTACATCAATGCTTGAATAAAGATCCATCCACACTTAGACCTCCTGTTGTAAGCACTTGGAAAATACTTTAACTTTCAAACAGACTACAAGAGTTTTGCTACTTGACTGCTAAAAGACTTCTCTCAATTGTGCACCTGGGCGCTGTATCTATAGACTTGGAAGCAACTATAATAATTAGAGTAACCGCTCTAATAATTAGAATAACTGCTAAAGTAACCGCTAGAGTAACCACTCGAATAATTAGAATAACTGCTAGAGTAACCGTTAGAGTAACCACTCTAATAATTAGAATAACTACTAAGTAACTGCTAAAGTAACCACTCTAATAATTAGAATAAATGCTAGAGTAACCACTAATAATTAGACTAACTGCTAAGTAACCACTAGAGTAACCACTTTAATAACTAGAATAACTGCTAAAATAAGCGCTAGAGTAACCACTCAAGTAATTAGAGTAACTGCTAGAGTAACCGCTAGAGTAACTACTCTAATAATTAGAATAACTTCTAGAGTAACCGCTCTCATCAACTATCAATTTATTTTTTGAAATCCTAAAACTAAAAATACATAAAGAAAGCAATTCAGAGAACAACATCAATAATATTAAATATGAAAACAAATCAACAAAACAAAGCAAACATACCAATTTTTCTAAATACGTGGCTTTCAAGTCAATACTCACTATTATATGTGGTCTACATCTTTAAAAGACACTAATTTTATTTGTTTAACTCAAGCAACCATCATGCTAATAGAAAATTTTGGAGGTGTTTGAGATTAAGAATTTTTGTTGTTTGTCCAATGGGCTATTTTTTGTGTAATAATCATTATCTCTAAGAGTTATTCACTTCCATATACTTTATATACAAAGTGGAAAAGTGAATTTCAGTTGCAGCATCACCCTCCTCAACATAGATCATTGTGAAATGCAGCTTTTAGCACCGTATCAATGATAATGGCACAACTTGATTTTCTAACAGGTTCAGAATTTTGATTTCACCAATGTGCTTTTGCAAATAATGTTTATTTGTCAATGATTGGGATATATTTATTTGTTTTTCAAAAAGAAGAGGGGTTTATGTCCCACTTTGAAGAGAAAAATGAGGACCTGTTATGTTTGCCAAAATCAAAAGTAGTTTAAAACTGCTACCTTATGTGTACATGAGAGAGATTTTAATTTTTATCTTTTTCGTGAGAAAAATCAAATTAAGATTTTAATGTCAGGATTCCGACGTGAGTGCGTGCGTGGCCGTTGGAATCGCCAACTGGGTGGATAAATTTAGCAGAAAGTTGTTAATGCCTGCCCGTTGCTAAATTACCGGTACCTGCCCTCCGCCAGGCTGCATATTCTGAGAATCATATGAATGCACCCCTATTTCCAGGCGCGAAAATCCCTGCAAAATGCAATTTCTGAATTTGCAGGAAAGCCGGTGGATTTTGATTATGGGTTTTGGGGTTCATATGTGAGATATTCTTGATTTTTCCGGGGTCAAACGTCGCACGTCCGCTAAGAATAAGAATCCACGTAGCAGCAGCAGTTACTTGTGGGCATGCTCGTTTGCTTGCTTATATGCCTTGTAACTTGCTGTCGGTGCTGTGCTTGTCCTGCCTTTGAATTTTCTGTTGCTTTCTTTCTTTCTTTGTTTTTGTGCTGGCTCTGGCTCGTTCTTCTGCCACATTCCAAATCTACAGTCGAGCGGGATTTGATTCTACGGCCAGGTCTGGAAGTTGAGTTGTGTTTTCCTCCTAAAGATTGCCGGTCGTGATCTTCTTCGTGGTATTAGAGCATCCGTCCTCCTTCTTGCAGCATCAGAGCGTAGCATAGCAGAGCGCTTGGCTTAGCTTCTCCTTTGCATTATTGTTGTTGAGCTCTTCAGAGACTCGTAGTAGTACTAGTAGAGCGTTGTTTTGTGTTGCAGAAGAAGCCGCATGGCATACCTTCTCTCCCCCTGTGATTTGGGCTCTCAGGAATTCATGTCAAAGAGCCCTTCTCATCTTCCGCCCTTGCCGGGTGCACAGCAGCTCATATTCTCGGCAACAGCCCTGGCCAAGGGCAAGCGCTCCAAGCGCTGCCGCTTGCATGGCTCGAGCTCTGAACCAGAGCCGGAGCTTCCGATCCCCAAATCGCAGGAAGTGTGGTTGCATGCAGCCTTCTCCTCCGACTTGAGCGAGGAGGAGGAAGTGGAGCAGCAGCAAGTGGCTGCACGCTGCCTGCTCATGATGAGTACTTGCAGGTCGGCCTCGGCCTCACCCACTACTTCCGAATCCAGAGCCGACCTGGTGGCCTCCTCTGTTCCGGAACCGCCCAGAAGGAGAATCAAGAAGCCCAGAAAGTTCCTGAACGATGCAGAGAATCACACGGCAGCAGCAGCCGCTGCCGGAAACGGACCCGCCCGCGTCTACGAGTGCAAATCCTGCGGAAAGGGCTTTCTGTCATTTCAGGCTCTGGGCGGCCACAGAGCCACCTGCCAGAACAAGCTGAGAGCCGCCATTAACGAGGCTGCCGGTTCTGGTTCCGACTTCCTCCCTGTACAGGAGATGAAGAAGGCAAAGACCCATGAATGTCCTGTGTGTCACAGGATTTTTCCTTCTGGACAGGCCCTTGGCGGCCATCGCCGAACTCACTCCACGTCCGCTGCAACTGCAACAGCAACTACAACGGCCGAGACTACTGCAAGAACCAGCCTTTCTGGAACAGAGCAGCCGCTGTCTTCTTCTTCAAGGCCGTCTGCAACTAAGATGATGGAGCTGGATCTTAACATTCCTACCTCAGCAGAGGATGATCCTGAAGTTTCTGATTATTTGGACGTGCAGATAGCGGATCGTAGGTTACTTAGATTAACATACTTTCCATTTCACCGCTTTCTTTCTGATTCATTCCCTGTTCTTCCCCCCTGATTCTCGTCCTGTGTCAAGGAGCCCCGGGTTATATGCTCTGTCTGGCTGGCTGGCTGGCTGCTTGAAGTCAGGTTTCTCTGTGATCCTATGTGAATTGAACAATTTTTTCATTTTTCATTCTTTCCCATTGGATTTGATCGATTGATCACTCTCGCTCTGATGTAGGCCAGCAGTGTGACGTGAATTTTAAATCCATGCTAAAGATTTCGTTTCTACATATGGTGCGTACCAATTCTTACAAGTGTCCATTACATTAGTTTCTAATATGCGGCCAACATAGTTTTCTCTAGTTCTATCGTAGTTTTATATAAAAAATTGATTTATGATGTCTCAAGTTTGAAATTATTGCTCCCACGGGAGTGTAGGGATGTCAAGGTTGTCGAATGGTCATTTGAAGGCCAAAATAAGTTAACAAAAATAGAGTTTAGAATCCCATACCTCAAAAATACATTGGCCAGCATATTTTTGCCTAGTTGTAGTGTATCTTTGATAAATTTGGTCTTTTCATGGCCAAAACACGGTCAGTTGGTTTTAAGCTATGGGGTTCCAGGCTTCTCTAGTTAATTTTCAAGTCATTTGAAGTGTGGTTAGGTTGTCAAATCTACCTTGGAAACCAAAACTACTTTGGCTAGCACATTTTTTATTTCCTCCAATGTAGTTTTGGTGAAATATTTATTTTTGGGCAGTTTGAATGGTCAATCAACTAAGTTTTTGGGCTCCTGAGGCTGCTAGTGTCTATGGCTATGGTTCAAGCTCAAAACTATTGATTCTAAAGGTCATTGGAACCTTGATTTGGCCACTTCTTCTAAAAATTACACTAGCCAATGTATTTTTGGATGCCTCTAGTGTAGTTTTAAAGAATATGACTAATTTTGGCCATTTTTAACTTAGTTTTCATGGTTTGATGACTATTGGAGCTTTTTTCATGGTTTTGCAGCTAGATTGATGCATTTGGAGGTCGATTTAGCTAGTTGATGGCTTGTTCTTAGGTTTTTTGGAAATGATACATTGGCTAGAATAGTTTTGGCCTCTTCTAGCATATCTTTTGATTTTTCATGAGTTTTGACTTATTTTGAGCTTGAAATTTGGCTTTCTAAGGTCACCAAACACTTCAAGAAGATATGGAGGCTAGGGTTTGTAATTTTGAAGGTTGTTTGAGGCTTTATTGATTTATCTTATGGTCAATCTCTAGAAATATGCATTGGCCAATGTAGTTTTGGATCCCTCTAGTGTATTTTCTTAAAAATCATGGATTTTGACACCTTTGAATAGGTTCTAAGAGGTTCCAAAGCTGTCAAAGGTTCCAACTAGGGTTTGAGGATTGATGTGGCCATTTTAACATCAATTAGAGGACTAGTTACTATTGATTATTTCCATCCCTCATAAAACTATGTTGGCTAGTGTAGTAATCCAAAAATATCTTATTTTGTATGTGTTTTGGCCTTTCTTGGTGTTTAGAAGCCTCCAATATCAATGTTTGGTTTTTGATTTTGGACAAGGTTTCATTAGCTTTAATTTGCTAAGGATAGATGGTTAGGAGGTGTATCTTGGTCATTGTTGGTGCTTGGAGCCCATTCCAAGGCTTATTTGGGCATTAATCCCAACATATCTTTTATTGGAAGATGCAAATCCCATTGTATTGAGAGTTTTATTGGTTTATTTTGGAGGTGCTAGTGGGGCCTACCCAAGTTTAAATTGTCATTAGGCATTAAAGTTCCCACAAATTGAGCATAGTTTTTACTTTCATTATGTGAACATGGATTCCAATGGGTGTTATGTGGGAGTTGTGGACATGGAGGATTATGGTACCAATGCATAAGTATTGGAAGTCATTTTCTTTGCAAATTTTATGCAAATCAATCTTCCTAACCCAATTTTCACATGCAATACATGGTGTTGAAGCTTTTCAACTATTCTTAGCTTATTTTCCATCCAACTTCAACATATCTTTACTACCTTTCATCACAAAGGAAGCGTAGTTGTAAGAAGGTGCAAAGAAGTTCAAGGTTTTCTGGCTATTTACTCAAGATGTCAAGGAGATGAGGAGGAAACAACAAAAATCTAGCCTTCAAGGAGGTAGACGCTACCACCAAAGGAATATCCCACTAGCCTAGGCCATCCATTGGAGAAGGTTCATCTAGCATGACTGCCAAGTACCCTTCTTTAACCATTTTTCATCAATTTTTGGCCAAGTATGTAGGCATTTTTTGGTGTCCAAGTCATGTGTGTTAAAAAAATTCTGAGTTGTATGGTTTAGATGTTGTATGTATGTTGTGCCCATGTATTCACGTTGTTATTTTGGACTTAGGGCCTTCTTGTACAAAATTTTGAATTTTTATTCAAGTCCATCTTATGCATTTTCACTGTCTTTTACTAAAAAAAAAGTAATGCCACTTACCAATTTTTTGTAAGAAAATGTTATAAAATTTTTAATTTTTCAAGGCATAACTTTTTTTTTACACTTTAATGGTTGTAACAAATATTAAATCACTAATTTCTAAGCTATAGTTAATTTTTTATGATTTTTTTTGTAGACCAGTGATTTTTCAATTTTGGACTATTTTTACCCCTTCAAGATTGACAACATTGATATAATTTAGTAATTTTTTCATCAACATCCTAGCCTCCTAGGGATTTATAGGACTATGTGTAAGGGCTTTGCACTAGCTTTGTAATTTTTGTATAATTTTTGTATAATTTTTCTAAAGGCTTCACTATAGCTGTTTCACTATAAATAGGGTTTTTAAGAAAAAATTCAAACTAATTTTGGGTTGCTTTTTTAATTTTTATAAGTTTACTATTGCAACATTGGGCTAGGATTTTTGTTGATTTATGTGTGTTTATATTACCTAGACATAGAAAAACTTTTTCAGTCAAATTTTATCATTTTTATGTAAGAGCGTTAACACTATTTTTATGTAAACTACCCTATACAATTTTTGTATTAGCTGCTATAATTACAAGCCTCCCAAGTTGTATAGGCAACATTGGTACACTTTTTGAATTTTATTATGAGTGTTTTTGCCTTTTAAATTTCATTGAATTCAAGTTCAAATTTTTATAACTATTACTATAGTATTAAAGGCTCATTCTCATAGTTTTAATATTTGAAATAGAAATTTTTGTAATTTTTATGTATATTTCTACCATGAGACTACCATCAATGTTAATGGGCCACTTGGTTTTTGCTTAATTTTTAGTCAAATTTTGTTTTATGTTTTAATGGTTGTAACTTGTAACTTTAGTTGAATTTTATGTGAGAACGTTGCTACTATTCTTGTCATTTTTTTAGCAATTGTTGAATTTTTATTCATGGTTATGTAATTGATGAGAGCGGTTACTCTAGCAGTTACTCTAATTATTAGAGTGGTTACTCTAGCGATTACTCTAACAGTTATTCTAATTATTAGAGTAGTTACTCTAGCGATTACTCTAG
>MNCI01023097.1:819903-863449 GCA_015680685.1 Gnetum montanum | reverse complement strand
GAATACGCTACTGGGTTACCAAGCATCCAATGCTCGTAATTGAGTCGTACTCATGCATTGCATCAAGCAGCCGATTCCTTGACTGGCCGTACATGTCCGTAGACTCTCGTAATCAAGTCTTATTTGAACGCACTAGGAAAGCAAGAAATAAAGCAATAAATGAAACCACGTGCTGCAAGGTTTATCCAAACAAGTTCGTCTTTATTGCCGTACACAACTTGGGTTCAGGTTACAAGCTGCTCGAATAAAGAGCCGTTCACTCTAGGACTCCTACTGCGGGCACATGGGGAAAAATTCTAACTCTGGAGTGATCAATCTGCCAGAGCTTCGCTACACTAGCCAGGATTGGGAAATAAGGGGAGTGCCGCCTCTTATTTATAGAAATGGCGACAGAACGTGATATCGCGTACGCGATATCGCAGGAGAAGACGCGATATCGCGTCGGCCGCGATATCGCATATGCGATATCGCGGCCTAGTGTAAATCGCATCTCATCACTCACCAATTTGTGAAGTAAGAATATCTACATGTGGAGAAAAAGGAGTTGGAAGTCTTGGAAATTCAATTCATACTAACAAAATACTTTTTCTTTTTATTTGTGAATCAAAATCCTCATTCCATAGCTAAAGAACTAAAAAGGATCTTAAAAATTCAAATTAGATTGATGCTTCACAAAGTTCACCATTGCCTTAGTTTCAAAAGCAAAGAAAAAAAACTCTTTCATGAGATTAGAAGCAAGGGTTAACTTGATATTTCTAGATTCATAATACTTTTGAATCTAATATTGAAAAGTCATTGCAAGAGGAATTTTGCGACTAAAAAAACCAATGACATAAAGCTAAGTAAAGGTATGCACTATTTGATCCAAAATATCTTCAACAAAATCAAAACGTAGAATGGTGTTATTCACATAATTATTAATCTCATTGTCCTACGACATGGCATTATAGGAATCCATTGTCTTTCGCTTCTTTCCTCCAATAATAGAGAGGGAAGCAACAACTTGGGTCATGCAAACACCATATGGCCCAAGCCCAAATGTTGCAAAGAATCAACTGCAATACACTTATATGGTTTGGACAAATGCAATAGCTAATAATAACCCAAGTCATATCCTTCACTGTCACATGCCCATCTTCATCACTATCTCTTGAGCATGGCAATACATGATCATGTTCATTGATTGATTTGCCATCAAAATATCTATTAGAAATTTGGAATCATGAGTTCATTAGCTAAAATGCTTCATCAAACTAGCCCAAATAAGAGTTGCCTATTTATAGATATTTTAAGATGGTTTTGGCTCTTTGAGGACACATGCAAATAGCCCATGATATAAACTTTAATCATGGTTAACAATGAGATGTTATGTTAGTGGTAAAAATTTAAATTTGGAAGCTCTAAGTAGTGGGCAATGTTAAGTCATAATGTTTTAATTTGACTATATATCTTAGGGTGTACCTATGTTTCAATTATTTCGAGTTTCAACACCCATCCCTAACTCTAAACACGACTGTTGGTTGTTGATGAATCACATTTTCATCTACTCCAATGTTAGGTATCTGACATTGGAGCCAAGGTGCAATGTTGGATATCCGATGTCGCAGGGTATATGCTAGCCTATAAATATAGAGCTTGGGCTCACGATTTTCATATAGTTTTTGTCATAGTTAGCGAAGCTCTTGTAGTTTATTTTGTTCAAAGTTAGAATATTTTTTTGAGTGCCTGCAACAGGAGTTTGAGTGTGTACAGATCTTTGTTCGAACACCGATGTACCTGAGCACAACAGTGTAACGAGAATAGAAATGAACTCTTTTGACAATCATTGTAGCATTGAGAATAGATTAATGTTTTCTTTAATGCACTTTACTTTCATGCACTTTACGTTAATGCACTTTACTTAAGCAATTAATTTTTAGTTGTTAATGAACACAAGCACGACCACTTTGAACATACATGTAGCACTTGGTAACCCAGGAACGCTTAATGTTTAGTAACCCGGCAATGCTATACGTGTTCAGGATGTGTCCAGGAAAGTGGGATGGGTACTTGTGTTAGGCTAGCTAGGTAGTAAATGAATTAGATCTTAAATTACTCTACCTTTCATTCTTGTTGTAGGTGATTAAATTTATAAAACTTAAAATGATAAAAATCATGTACCTCAGTTACACTTAAACCGTATCTTTGAGCTTCACAATTGTAGTTGAGAAGACAACAAATGTTCTCAATGTCCATTTTACTTCATAGAAAAACTAGTGCATTGGAAAACTATAGGTCCATGGACCTCAACCAGATCATGTGTAAACACCTTAGTGATTCATATGGTTGGGCATAGGGGTACCTTGCAACTCATTAGTTGTGGGTTGTTGGAACTAATTAGATCTTCTTTGTAACATTTATACCCTTTCATGCTATGAAAAGCTTACTCCTTATAAGATAGCTTTATTATTACTAGAGTAGAATTGCAAAATCTCTTTCTACCTTTGCAAAAATCTTCAAGACATCCAAATGCATCAAAATTGCTCAAATACACATGTAATGCATAAAATAGTAATGGTGGCATCTAAATTTGTAACACAATGATCAAGGCACTTGTCTCTTGCAAGGGAGGTTGTGGTTTAGATGCATGCTTTGCTTTTACCACTGTAAAATATTCAGGACTTCCCTAAAGGTCACCCATCCTTGTGCTACTTTAGAATAGGTACCCTTAATGATTTAGTTTTTATCATAGTTGTTGCCACTTAACCCAACTACTAATATAATACTCAAGACATCCAAATGTATCAAAACTATCAAAAAACACACGTAATGCAAAAAAATATAGTAACAGGAGGACCCATAAGTCTAACACAGTGGTCAATACACTCATTTCCTACAAGAGAAGACATGGGTTCTATGTTTGTCTCCAAATTTATTGTTAAAAAATATTCAAGATATCCAAACATATCAAATTTGCACAAATACACATGCAATATACAAAAGTAGTAATGGTGGCATCTAAAGGTGTAGCATAATCATCGAAATACTCATCTCTCACAAAATTCGATGCCTACCTTTGCTTTTGAATGTATCAACAATCAAATAGCCTTTTGGTGAAACACTAACTCTTAGTTGATTGTATCAACAACTCATCTTCTGGTGAGACACTCACTCCTAGTGGATTGCATTTACCTTGTTGTTATGGTAGGGTTAACACAACCTCTCTCCATTGTTGACACATCTAGAGAGGTAAGAACAAATATTGAAGCCATAACCTTCATTGTGAAAGATAAGGTGGCGTAACCAGTCCACTACACCTTAAGATGTGCATTTAATATTTTTATGCTAGAAGTTTATGCCAAGTATAAATTACAGCTATTCAAAAGTTATCTACATGATGCTTTAACTCACATCAATTCTATTGAGCCAAGTGCATTCATATTTGATGACCCACCATGATGATAGTGTTTTTAGAATAATTTTGGGTATGGATGAAATGTGAATATTGAGTTATCAAAAGTGCGTGAAAGGACAAAAATTATTGCTTTATATACGACAGGAAGCATCAACGGGCAAGTAGAAGAGCCGGTTCATTTTTTAAGCATTGCAATGGGGATTGGAGATTTCTTAACAATTTTGTCCATTGATGGATACATTGATGAACTGAAAATAAGATGAAGATCAGAGAAATATTGGATTAGTGTTGAGGAAGGATAACCTACAGGTGATGACCATTTTTTTGTTCAGGAAGGATCAAGGGAATGGGGAATGAGGCATAGCTGGCAGTTCAAAAATTTTTAAATAGGTGAAGAACGACTTCAATGATGTTAGTCATGGCTCTTTTTATTCTTCTTAAATGTATAGTTTCATGATGTCGAAGGTGTTTGGCTTTTCTTTTCTTGGTAATTAAATAATTAGGTAGACAACTTAAGTTAATTACCTTCGAATTGTGTAACAGTCATGTTGAATGGTATGCCAACGTGTAGTAATTATCATTGTCTATAATTTAGTTTGATCATGGGTATTGTAATGAAGCTCTGTTGAACGAGTTCAGTTTCAAATTTGTTTTTATAATGCAAGTTGCACACTATAACCAACAAGGCAGCCACCTTTGATTGTATCAATGTTAATTATTTTACTATATACAAGATTGTTGCTACTTTATTTCTAAATCAATGAACAAGCACTTTTCTTGGATGATTTGTTTTGTTAATCGGGACATGAATATTTGATATTCTCTATGTATGGTTGTATTAATGTGCTAATACTTAAATGCAGATTATATTATCATAGTGTTTTAAGGGAGTTTTCTCTGCAGTTTGAACTTTCTTTATGGAAAGAATTTTGAAAAATCTTTGCAAATTTTAGACCAAGGAGGTGTACAACGTGTGGTTGGTGTTCCAAGTGGTCGTGCATTTTACAAGGTACCTTGCCAAATTTTCAACTTCACTTGACAGTTGATTATTTTTTTCAAGGGTTTTATACCTATGAAAAATTAGGTTACTGGAGAATCAAAAGGCAGTGATCAGTATGTGTGTTTTTCCGAGCATCATTGTACATGCCATTCATTTTTTTTATGAGACTGTCAGCAGAGGTGAACGACTCTGTGTAAGTATAGGCATAGATTATCATCTAAAAACTAGTTTTTCTCTTTCTTTTCTCATTTCTTTTTGTTTTTGTTTTGTTTAAACCTATGTTCAAATGTGTTGTGTCATTTAATTCAGCGCAAACATCAGCTGGCAGCCAGAATGGCAGATGCACTTAAATTATACCGGGAAGAGCAAATTTCTGATGAGCAGTTAGCAACAATGTTATTCAACAGTTGAGCTACTGTTATGACAGTATTCATAGTTCAATTTCAGTGTTAACCATGACATATTTTCTCATTCTGTTTTTTATATACATCTTAAGTTTAAAATTTTTTCCCTAATGTTTTGATTTTTCTGTCAGGTATTTGAAGCACATCTAAACTATGCTGGTGGATTTTGTAATGCTTTCAAAATGAGCTCATAACTTAATGGAAGAGTCCTGACATGGAAACTCAGTTCCAGTGAGCAATGCAAAATTATCTACAAAGAAATTTCTGAAACTGGTGTGATCATCCAGAGTGTTTCAACGGAGAAAACTAAATATATTGTGTTTCAGTTAACATTGATGGTCTTTATTCCCCAAGATATCTGAACAGTATTTTTCCCTCTCTAAATGTCTGTACATACGGTTAATTATTACAAAGAAAGAAACTGGGTTAACATACGGTTAATTACTAATGCTAGCCATGTATATGATATTTACCTTTTGATTAGGCACTCTGATTTAGTTTTAGCTTTTTTTTCATTGCATTCACAAAGAGAAAAAGCTTCGTGTCAATTATTTCTACTATTTGAGGGGTTTGTGAAATTGAATTCCTAATTTTGTCCGTATTTAAAAGAATTCTCTGTAGAGTGTGGTTGCTTCACTTGTTTGCACCCAAAACATGGGTTATAGATGTATTTAATTTCCTTTAGCCTTTTTTTTTCGTTTTTTTTTCTGTAGCCAATTTTAAGCAGAAAATGAGGTTCACTGATTCTTGAACTTTAGTTGATTCCAGGTTTGCTTCCGTATGCTTGCTTCTTGAATGAAAATTTTGGAAACTTTTTCATGAGATTAAATGCACACACCTGGAATATTAACGACCGTCTTTTCAGCTGCTAACTTTGTTCCCCCTGCCAATATTGGAGGGTTAATTGCATCACCAATTCTTTATCTTGTTTATTCCTCCATTTGTCCAAATATTCTTGTACTATCGATCTTCCGTGTGTCCAACCAAGTATTTGTGTACTATTGATCCCAAAGGAAAAATTTACCCGCTGCAATACATCGATTATGACATCTTTTAATGATTGATGATTGATCTTGGGAAAAAGTTTTTTCGAATTTTGGTTCGAAGTGCTCTTATATTCAATTCTGGGTTTGATATTGATTTTCTTTCAACAGATGAAAAATAACAGCATCAGAGTGGCGCAGCGGAAGCGTGGTGGGCCCATAACCCACAGGTCCCAGGATCGAAACCTGGCTCTGATAAGAAAAACGTTTTCAATGACTTTTTGCAGCAAGCAAATCTCAATAGAATTATAAGCAGTAAATGAACACATTGTTGGCTCTTCTTTTGTAGGGAATTTGGGCTTTGCTACCTATTTTGCAGGAACACTACCTATATAACCCTGAATAAAATCTGCAAATCTCTTTCAAAGTGAAAACAAGTGAAATTTCTTTTTACGTAATTGCTATTCTCAAATTTATTCCGAGAGCAATTTTGGTTATTAAAGTTTGATTTGAATTACTTATTCTATAGTAGACTTGCTATCAAAAACAAATCTAGTAATACTTATGTTTCAACCAAAATTATATTTAAGTATTACATAAGAGAGTAGTATTTACTTGGCAAAAAAAGAAACCATTTTTTAGTTAAATTGTCTAAAATGCTGCTGGTTCTTTTCAAATCAATGGATAAAAACTACAAGAGTTTATTCCCAAAAACATTGCAAAACTAGGTTTTAATTCTATTAAATATTGATATACACAAATATTGATTTGTGTGTATAGGAGTGAAAGGAGTTAGGCATCATTCTTGTTAGTCACAAATAAATCATATTTGGATTAACATATTATGTTTTATACAATCCTTTAAACTTTGTGTAGCCAACTCTCCTTTTCCTATTGATAATATCTAATGATATTTTAGAAAAATTTTACTTGAATTTAGAATATTTCCCAAACTTTTTAAATCTTGCATTTAAAATTTTTGAAAGTAGTTTACATTTAAAATAGGGCAAAATGTGTAAAACCTCTTACAAATTCACACTATGGAAATGCATCCATTTCTAATATGTTAGAGGGCAAGAAATATTGTTGATCAAGTTGCTTGGCCTCCCCTTTGCATGAAGTTGCAAGAAGTAAATATGTAACCACCACCCTCAACAATTCCAGAACTAAATAGCATTTTTTAATGCAAAGTTGATGAATGGATATCTCAATCATTAAATTTCTTAAATACTAATAATAATAATAACAACAACCCTTTTTAAAAGAGCTTGAATGATGATTTTAAAGCAAAAAAAGTTCATGTTTCTCAATGCATGTCTAATAATCAATGTCTTAAAACCAAACACTCATTTATTTCCATAGCACAAGTGTAAAATAAGCCTTTCTAGATATGTTGAGAATAGATAAATATTCTTTGCTAGGATTGTGTACGTTGATGGCATTAATTTGGATGGGTATGATTAAGAGGTTGGTAATGTAGCATCATGGTTGGTACCATAGCAAGTGATGATGTTAGTGGGCTTTGAACCGTTCTAGTATAATAGGATAAAGATAGATCAAATTTATTAATAATAAAGATAATTCTGTAAATTATAAAACCTTAGTTGAAATTGCTTTTTACATCATCAAGTTTACGAATTTAATATAATGATAGTATGTTTTAGCATAAGGACATTGCAATTTTTAAAGATGCCTTAACCAACTAAATTACATATTAAAAAATTATCAAAAGTATATGTACTTTATTAATTTTTAAATCATCAAAAAATTAAAAATAAGCTTTGCATTTATAGTTATTTAAAGTATCATTAATTAAAATTAATAATTTGGAAAAAGAAAACCATAAGAAAAAATTCTTGAGCAATTTGCACAAGAAATTATTTCGGTGATATTTAACAATCAATGAAATATATATAAACATAATTTATAGGAATATTAAAAAGAGGAAAGAAACTTTTACTTCATCAAGTAAATATAATTTCTTTCCTCTCAACACTCTTAGATTATAACTTATGATATGAATAACTTTGTAATGCAGTTGAGGATGTAACACTATATGGTCATAACACTAATTTCTTATAAGGTTGTGAATTTGATGTTTAGAGGTGTATCACAAGTAGCCTTGTGGTCTTGTGGTGGGACACTTTGAGTTTAGTATTGAATTCATTTTTTTTATCAATCTTAGTTGAACAACCTATTAGAGTATACTTTTTGTTTCAATGTGGTCCAAATTAACGTGAGTTACCATATTTTTTCTATTTTTATTATTCAATTATGTAAAATTTAGTGAAATTTATTTTTATTTAATTTACAAATATAGTGAGATTTAAAAAATCAAAATATAATAAAAAAGTTTTTAAACATAGAAAGTAAATGTAATGTATACATAGAGATTATTTTTTTGCTACTTTTTATAAATCCAAATGTTGGTTAAATAATAACTTATGCTGCAAATCCATGTCTCTATGAAAATTTCTATTTCTAGATGATAAATCAAAGAGGATTTCAAACTAGCATAACTTTAGATTGTAAGATTCAGACATGCTTTATATGGCCTACAACATTTACGAATTCTAAAGAGGACTAAGGTGGCCATCTTCGCTACAAGCTACAAAAACTTGAAACCCTAAGATCTCGAAGATTCAAAATCTATTTTTCACTTCCTACTTAAGTCAACATACGTCTTTCAAAATTCCTGAATTTATATCGTTTGGGCTCTTGATCAAATAAATCTGCGAATCTGTGGGATGCACCTGCACACGAAAAATTTCCCCTATCCTTCCACCTTTATTGCAATGTGATTCCGCTAAAACTAGCCCTAGAATGATATGGAAATACCGCCACAGCAAGCGTTTTTCAGTGTAAACCCTAACCTTGCCAAATCACAGCTTCATACCATCTTATAATCGCCATATATGATCTGCAAATTCCACGACCAAAAGCGTTTTCCCTAAACCCTACCTGCAAGCGTTTTCCATCGTAAGCCCATTATTCAGAGACCGATGAACATCCGAGGTTCGGCATGCTACACCATCGATACAGAACGCCACAAGCTTCCCAAGGTATGTTGACCTTATTAGTAAAAATGGATTATGAATATTCGATCCAAGCGTTTCAAGCTTTCGTGCTTTCAAGCACGGGACTGCCATTGCCTTCAGTTCCTTCACCTTTGCCTCCAAAAATTTTACCTACATTATGGCCTGATCGAGCATGCGCGCCGTATCGAGCCGTGCGCTTCTTAGAGGAACTACTTTTTCGATTACATTTGCCTCTCTCGGTTTTTTATACACCGTTGAAAGTTGGCCAAGTTCTGCGGATCGACCGAGTTGCAGAGGAGAGGGTTGTGAATCAGAAACGAAGGGAAAGAAGCTTGTAGCATGCTGGTTTCTTAGGCACGGGATTGTCGTCTGTCGATCTTTGAACGTAGAAGCTGTGTTTCCGCGAGGTTACGCTTTATGATGCAAAACGCTGGCGGTGGCGATATGTCCGTTGGTGCATCCGAGCAATGGTGCTTTTGTTTTGTTTTGCAGATGTATTTGATCGAGGGCGCCATGGCTCCAAGTATGTTGTTGACTTGACGTTTCTTTGTATTGTTGCCTTCCGATTAAACTTTAAAGTCAGTGAAATTTCCTGTTAGTGAAATATTATTGGTTTCAGCATGGAAGCAAACAGCAAAGCGTCTGGTATTTCAAGTTCTTTGGTGCTACTTTCAGCAAACATCGATTTGAACAGCACTAACAGAAATGGAGTGAAAATAATAGAACAGAATTTCAATTGCAAGATTGCAGAACTAAAGTGAGCCTACATGTTTTTGGTATTAAGGGAAAGAAAATATCGTTCTTATTGCGGCTCTACCGTTGTCCAATTTTTGATTTACGTTTTCTTTTTAAAATTTCATGTATGTTCGAACTTCGTAAAATTCCAAGTTTTGCATTCTCTTCAGCATACAAGGGACAAGTAGTTAACGGGAACAGTTGCACCGCCGATCATTCAAAACGATGGTCAAAGTTAGTGGTGCAGGGCTCAATTTTTACACCCAACAATTGCTTTCATTTCCGCAAAATTTCCTATCTGTCATAATTTTCCTGTTTCCTGCCACAATCCTTCACCATCAGACCTCTCTCACCAGCCTCTGCTGCCCTTAGACTTGGCAACGACTGCCCTGTTGTCGGCAGTCTCGGATGGATGGACCTTTATCAGTAGTCTGCTAGGTTAAGAATGTTAACAGAGATAGCAAGCGGACTTTCCTATTTGCATCATGATTTTAATTTTTAAATCATTCACTGCCACATTAAACCCGAGAATGTTCTGTTGGATGATGAAACGACTGTGAAGGTCCCTGATTTAGCATTGCCCACCTTATTGCAAATATGGCTAATTTTATAAATTCATCTTCTTCTGCTGTTTTAAAAGGTTCTGTTGGATACATTGTTCCTGGTATGACTATGTTTTCACTTTTCCTGATTTCACCTTTTTCATTACTTTGCCAAGTATGTTAAATTTTGAAGGAATGGTTGCAGAGTATGGGATTGGCGAAGGATTATCGTTGAAACGCGATGTATACAGCTTTGGAGTACTTACAATAGAGGTCGTTGCCAGATTGAAGCCAACACATGAGATGTTGGCTGGATACCTTACATTGCCACTGTAGACGTCCATGACAGGTCAAGAAAGGTGAAAGGAAAGAAACTCTAAAAGATCTTATAAAGAAAGCAGATGAAAGTGCGGGGGGAGTTGAGATGGATAATGACGATGAAAGTGTAGCAGTGGGCAGCAGTTTGAAGGTGCGTCTAAGATGCACCTCTCAAGATGCTCGCTGGAGGTCAACTATGAAAGAGTTGGAATCATTTCTGCATTTACTTCGGACTGGCGCCTGCATAATGACAGGGCGGACACCACAAATTTGGATGAGGTTTTGAAAAGGGTAATCCATAGATTCGTAACGCTAATATTGGATGCTTAGGAGGATTTATTTGTAAAGCTAACAATATTTTGTTAATAAAGCTCTGCCAAAAATTTATATGTAATGCTAAATATTATTAATATATTTGTTTTAAGTACCTTTTATGTTTCTAATTTCATATTAGAATGTATGAGCAAGCAAATTCTAAAGAACAAGAGGACCATTTATGCGTTTATAAATATTTTGTTGTACAATATTTATTATTCATGAGAATTTAGAAATATTCTACATGACAAGATCAATTACTAAATTTGGAATTAGTTATTCTTCTTATCACACCATGGATTGTAATGATTTGACCAAAATTGTTATAGAATGCATTAAATCTACAAAGATGGTGAATTGGATAATTTCTAATACAGTAGAAGAACTAAAATTTATTACATTTTTTTTTAAATTCTATCAACCAAATTATAAATATATATCATAAATATATAACTAAACTAGTAATTAATCATTAGCTATGTTTTAAACAGTAATTTTATAAGGAATCCATCTTTGGTTCTTCCCTCACTCTATTAGTGTGAGGGTCTCATGGTGAGGTTTTTTTCAACATAGCTTGTAGTCTTTAAGACTTCCATTGCTTTGTGTTTGTTTCTATACTTGAAATGTTTGTTGTGTTTGATGCCTTCAGTGGGTCCAACCACTTGGACTACATAATAAATAAACCATCATTGTCACCATGGCAATGGTTTGGACTTTATGGCTTCTTTAGAAGTTCAATTTTCCTATCTGCCATTGCCTATTCTATTTGTCTAGGGGTGCTTTATGCCCGTGGAGGGTTGTATGGGCTACATTATGCTTGTAGAGCACTTGTATTGTTCTAAGATTATTTGAAATACACTAATGGTTAAAATTATTTATTAGAAATTTTCATAAAGAGGGTTGATCATATACTACTATTGAAAAATGGATTTTGAATTTTTGATCGTATTTTGTAGTGAAGTTGATTAATTGGATATGGGGAGGTCCATCTCATAGGAAGGATAAGTGCCTAAGAGGAGGGCAATTGAATACAGGGAGGTCCATCCCAACAGAATGCAGGGAGGTTAATATTGAAGGAAGGACAAGCAACCAAGAGGAGGGCAATTGGAAATGAGGAGGTCCATCCCAAAGGAAAGATAAGTGCCCAAGAGGAAGGCAAGGTTAAGGTAGACACAGCAAGAGCTTAAGGCAGCACATGCAATTGGACCATCATGGAAGAGCTCGAAGTTAGTCTCTCATGCAACTAGGCTCCTCAAGGAAGAGCCAAAGGTGGAGTCCCTCTGTCAAATCCTAACTAAAGAAATTAGAAAATTCATGTAAGATGAATTGCTTAGATGTAGGCCAAGCCTAGAGGTCACCTTGATAAAATAGGTAAGATGAATTGCTTAACGTAGATCAAGCCTAGAGGTCACCTTGATGGAGGCTTACCTAGATTGGATCTAAACCAAAGAAAATTTAAAGATCCATCTTGTAGGAGCAAAATTTTGGACCTTTCTTGGAGTTTACTCCCCAAGAGGTCTGATGAATCGTGGTTCATTAGGTTGCGATATCGGACCCACGATATTGGATACGTGATATCGGGTACATGATATCGCACCCAGCAGTAATATCAAATATGTGATATCGTGGTTCCTGTGTGAGCCTATAAATACACATGTAGGCACATAGGAAAAGGAGTCTTTAGTCAGTTTTTTTAGAGTCAAGTTTAGTATAGGATCTTTTTGTCATTTCTCTCTCAACCCTCTCTCCTAGTGCATGCTTGCAGTGTGATGATTGTAATTGTATGACATCCTTTATTCGAGTGTGACGTACTTGGACATGCACATGGTCAGAAATAAAGATCGAGATTACTTCATCATTGCAACATTCACTTAGTTTAATTATTTAATTGTTATTGTTATTTATTGCTTCCATAGTTAATATCTCTTCACCTTAACTCCTTAAATGCAGAATGAGTACGACTTAATCAGGAGAATTTAAGTGTGACTACTTGGTATCCCAGTAGCGTACCTAGGCCATGTGCTTGGTAATCCTAGTGATAGTTGTGCATGAGGTCCAATATGTGTACAGATGATTAAGGAATGGATGCTCATCGCACTTAGGCTAGTTTAGATTCTCTCTCCCTATTTCCTCTTAGCATAACTCTCTCTTCCCTTTCCTCCTAGCTTAATTAAAGATTATTTTCCAATGCCTCTAGGAGCAGCATTAGTTTAGGAACATATCATACATCTCACTTTGGACTAAACCATAGGTGACAAAGCAAATACTAGTCCAGGTGGGAAGACAACGAATTGCGATTAATGAGTAACTATCTAGATACCACAACTAGCCCATCTGTGGAGTTCAACCAGATCATGCATGAAATGCTCGTATTCGTATGGTTGAGTATATGGGTACCTCGCCACTCATCATTGGCACTGTTGTTGGGGATGATGCTAGTTATTTAGATTAGTTACATCATACAAGATGGCTGTAACAAAGTATTCACGATACATATTTTAGGAAAGAAAACTAATTTTGATTAAGTCACACACAAATTCATACACAATGTCTCTCTCAAAAGGCTATGATAACATAACAACCAGTAAGGAAATTCATTGGAGAACCAACGAATTATATGATGATGAGGATGAAGTTTGGAGTACCCAATCTGATGTAGGGGTTTCCTATAAGCATAAATGAAGTCAACATCATCCCAACTCATGAATGCATAACCTACCCAGTGACAATGAACCCCTACTAGCCACTACGAGCCTAACACAAATACAAGAGGCTATTCAAATATCCAGCAAGCATCACAAGGAAAGCCATCTACCTAGGCTTAACTTAAAAAAATTTCTTAAGTTTTCAGGAGGCTATGATTTAGATCCGCAACAACATTTACAAGCCTTCTACGATGCTTGTGCATGGAATAACATCGATAATGGATGGAAAAAACTTAAGCTCTTTCCTATGATACTCATTGGCCACGCAAAAGTATGGTATAGGTCTTTAAAACCAAAATCAATCTGATGTTGGCCAACAATGGTAGAACTCTTCAATGAAAGATATCAAACTTATGCAAGAGTGTCAGCCTTGAGGAAACAAATCCAAGAGTGGAAACAAGCACAACATGAACCCTTGGACATGGCCTTAGACAGATATTATGTATTGTTAAACAACTGCCTAGGCCACGAGTTCTCTGAGGAAAGGTTAATGTACCATATTATTAATGGGCTCCATAATGAAACAAGGGAGACCCTATGGATGTATGCCCGAGGTCAACTATATGAGATACGAACCCATCAATTCCAAGAGCTTATCAAATGGGTAGCAAAAGAAGAAGGAGAAATGGCTAAATGGGAGAATGCTGAAAAATCTCAATAGGCCCAAAAATCAACAAGGGCCTAGGATTATGAAGAGGAGAAACCAACTCACCTCAAGGAGGTGGGACCATATTTTCTAGTACTACAACCATTGGATGAAGTTGAGGCAAAGATCAATAAGATGATGGAATGAATGCATAAAAAGTGTGCAGAATATGCCAACATGATTGGGGATAGAGTTATGAAAAACCAAGAACCAAGACAAAATACCCTTAGACAATCGAAAAGAAGGGTAGAATAGAACAAGAACTCAACTGCCAATCATATGTACCAATGTAAAATTTTCCTGTACGATCACCCCCAGGGCCAATGCCCAATCTTGTCACATTTGAATGAGCATTGGGGAAGAGTGTTGCACCTAGAGTTCATACAGAGATATTGTGTTCAATCACAGTGGCAACAATCCCAGTCGTAGGGGAGGCCACCCTTAAATTGGTTTCACCCTTCATACCATTCGAACCTAAGTGCTTATTAAGTTCAACATCCTGTTTCTCCAACTAGGTCAACATCCTCTATCTCATCACACTATTATTATTCTCCTTAATACTATCAATCCATGTCCTCTCCAACATAACCACCACCTTGGATACCTTACACTTCTCCTCAATTTCAACATTCTCATCGTTCACCTCCTTCTACAATGCCACCAAATGTTCCAAAAGGTTTTGCACCACAACAACAAACCACGAATATTACTTGTGGTTATGCTGACAACAGCAGTGGGAACTCTTCTCAACATTGAAGATGCCCCTTCTTTAGGCATGATCATAAGAAGGGACAACACACTTCAGAGCCCACTGTACCTTCCAACCTAGCATAAGTCCAACACTATGGTGCAACTCCCTCCTCGAACCCAATGCCTCATGTTACCTTATCAGGGCCACCACTCAATAATCCAACAACCATGGGGCCTAATGGATATTGCCATGTAAAGAGACATATCGATCCTTGCATACCATCTTATGGTCACAGGTGCCATAGTGGGTCAACCACTCATCAATTGACTACATCTTATAAATTTCCCCACTATGCTTACCATAATCAAGTGTGTGAACCCCACTCGAGGTATGTTCCAACCACCACATCAAAAGACACCTAGTGGTTCAGATATGACCAGATCCCAATATTTCCAACATGCAAGGATCCCAACCTTTCTTTTATTAATCCTAGCCATGCTCAATCATTTAGTTATGGGGGATACCCCCCATTCTAATAACAAGCAAGATTAATAAATATTTTTCTTTTTCTTTAATTTGGAAATTTTTGTTTTTCAGTTTTTCAACTTATTATCTTTTTGTCTTTTTATATTTTTGTGAGTAATCTCATCTACGAATAAAACACTCATGTGACTCGTTGGTTAAGGTGTTGTTCTATGCTATCAAGTCTCAGGTGACTAATTATTTAAATAGCGAGCCCACAACATCCATCCACCCATTCTATTAATAAGAGGTTCTACCTTGGGTACAATGATATTCGTAATCATTAAAACTTAAAGTAATTTTGTGCTATTGTACCCAGAGTGAAGAATGATGAACCAAGAAAGAATGGACAGGATGTGACATCAAGGGGATTTGTGGATTCTCTTTGGTGGCATCCGTGGGAGTTATCATGCANTAATGCTGTTCCAGGGGGTCCCATTGGAATGACATGCACCCATTCTTGAAGGTTAGTGGCTTCTCTAGATTAAGCAATAAAAAAAACATGTGTGCCACAAAGTCAAAATCACTCCTTCCTTCAATGAAATGCCAAGTGATCATACACCTTGCTATTATGGTGCTCTTATGGTTTTCCATCATTGGATAAAGCAATGCGATGTCATTGATTAGAGGAATGGACTTGATCCTGATTTTGGAGTGATGGGTTAATGACACATTAATCATGCCCTACATGCAGGATTCATTATGCCTTGAGACCGTTACCTCATGTCCCAATCTCTGCAATCCCTTCTACAATTCACCTCATGTCACTGTTTGTATAATTGTGGCTTGTGACTTGGGTAGCATGGAATTCACCTCTCATTGCAGTCATATTTACATGTGTGTCTTTTGTGAAATTGGTGTTGATTTCATTTAACCCTTCTAGTGCTTACAGACATTTTAAGGTGTGGTTATGCAAGGGAATTATAGGTTGGAACTTGCTTTGGGGAGGACCCACTTGCATGACTTTTGTAATTTGCACTTATAACACATCTACCACAAAACATTTAATACCCTCTAACTATTACCAACGATTCTTCTTTCCCTTATTATCCTTCCAGTTCAAACGTTCCTATGAGTTAACACATATCCTTTTCCCCCCTACTTTTCATAATTTTCATTGTTAGATTTTACACCATTCTAATCCTTGTGCCTTCAAAATTAGTTGTATTACCTTGGACCCCTTTACATTGACCTACATGTCCTTAGTTTATACCTCAAAAGTTTTGAAAATTTTAAAAAAAATTTAAAAAAATTTTGGTAACTTTTACAAGTGCCCCATTTTCGGTAGGACGTGATATTGGGTATGCAATATTGCATTAGACGCGATATCAGGTCCCCACTAGTGGGTACGCAATATCGCATCCTTAAAAATATATAAATATATGGACCCCTCACACCTGTCACCATTGATGAGTGGCATGTACCCCTACACTCAACCATATGAATATGAGCGTCTCATGTGCGATTCGGTTGAACTCCAAGGACTAAGTGCTTACGCACCTTATGGAACACTTAAGGTTAATCAATTGTTGTCTTCCCAGACTTACTTGTATTGTCACGGTTGTATGGCTAAGTAAGTCTGAGGTATATGATTTTTATCTCTTTTATATTTCTATTGCCTATGCTAAGAGATGAAGGGTGAAGAGACTAAGTAACTAACTTTCACTAACTAAGCTTTAATCATCCTAGCATCAGTATCCATTCCCACTTGCCATACATACCTTGAACTAGTGCAACGCTACTGGGATTACCAAATGCTATTTGTTACTAGGTTACCAAGCATAGGACACGTGCTCAAAGCGGTCGTACTGAATGCACTTAACTAGGAGAGTTGAGGGTTGAGAGTGATTAATTATCTAAGAAAGCATTTAAACATTTGACAATAATTAAAGTCCTATTTAGCTTAGTCCATATGCTACAAGGTTTATCAGAAAGTTCATCTTTATTGTTGTACACAATTGTGTGCTCAGGTACAAATTGCTCGAATAAAGATCTGTTCACTTTGAGACTCCTACTGCAGGCACATGGAAATTATTCTATCTTTGGAATGGTAAAACTGCCAAAGTTTAGCTAAGGGTCTAGATCTAGATGAGGAAACAAGGGAAATCCACCTCTTATTTATAGAACTGGTGATGGGCTACGATATTGCGTACGCTATATCGCAAGAGCAACGTGATATCGCGGCTCATCATACCCCTATGACTGAATGAAAACTTATCCTCGAGTTCCTTACAAAATATTGGGAAGGTATGGGATTATTGACTTGAATGACACTAGTGGTAGATAGGGTGACGTGTGAATGGATTATCAGTACAATACATGATAAAATTTAGTGTTCATGACAACAAGAGTGAACGCTATACACATTTGACATCCATCCTTATTTGGCAGCTGAGAGAGAAGAGAGAAGAGACAAAGAAAAGAATAAAGAAGAAGTCTGTTGCTACTGATGCCACGATTGCGCTTTTCGCTGTTCATCCATAAGCACACCATCAATCTCGTTCCTTGCATAACCACTTCAGCACCAGTCCATTCCAAGTGTTTCCTCTAGGTCCAATCCATTGTTGTATGATTACCATTTGCACACACAACATAGTTTGATATTAGCAAGGATAAATGAATCACAATGCAGTTAATTCCTTGCCTCAGTGTAAGGTCCATTGGCTAAGTTGTGATATGGCTAATGCGGATCTGGAGATATAATACTGGTGACTACTCAAGGTGTAGGGGTTAAGAGAAAATCGAAAAAATTGGACTAGGACCTCCATGACTGAGAGCAAACCTCCAGTAGTGATAGAATGGAAAAAGATAAGGAATAAGAGAGATGGAGAAAAAGAAACAATGGTCACGCCAATAAAATGGATGTCAAATATGGAAATGAACAAAATAAATGGTGATTGTGGAAATTTTTAAAGGAAATAAATTAACAAATGCACCAAATAGGAATGCCAGTGGATCCTCCCTAAAGTAGGCTCATGCCCTTAATGCCCTAATAATCCCACATTCAAAGAGTTTGTAGGCTCTAGGAATTTCATTCAGACATAAGTGTTCAAGTCTTAACCACAAGAGTTTACCAAAAAGAAAACAATGTATCAACCAAAATACAGACTACTGATACAATCAGCAATGAGGTGAAAAATAGAGAAAGAAGGATGGTAAGAAGAGAATGGAGTGGAGTCTCAAGAACAAGGTGGTGTACAGCCCCTTGTGTGTTAATGGTTAATGTGACTTAGTAGATCTCATTCCAAATCTAGCCTCAAACAATCCACATCTAGTGACTTCACATTAATACATTTGGCCCATCCATCCATCTGAAGTAACATGAATGCCTTCACCAAAGAGTCACCACCATTCTAATGAAACGAACAAGAAGAAAGTAGGAAGCGAGAAGGGCCTTACTTAGAGGGAACATTTTTATTTAGTTCCATAACCAGTGCTTGTAGCCCAGATGATTATTTTGTCTAAGGGGTGTGCTTTGAATTCCCACTGCTATTTTTCTATTTGTTTTTTTTTTGGGTTGCATGAGAACCACACCATGCAAATACTTATTATTTTTATTAGCTTAGCTTCCCAAGAATGGAGCAGCGTCAGAATGGTAAGGAAAACCCAAAAAGAAAACATCCAAGCACTCAAGAAAATGGCCAGCACAGATGCATCAAGTTACCTTAAAGTCACATCCTTTTCAGTTTTTGAGTCCTTCCTTAGTTTGAGAAATGCTCAGTCACCGATTTGGTGATAGTTCTTATTATTGAGAAAGGGGACTGTATAGTTCCAAGCCAAGAGAGACCATAGAAATTTATTGATGTATGGATAAAGTGGACTCATTTCCTGTTAAATCAAAAGAACCATACCTTAGTGTCAACATCATAACTTAAAGGTAAAAACCAAACATTAGCAATCAATGGAATATAGTTCATACCATCTTTAGGGCACTTATTAAGTGACAAACCTTAACAAAACAAAACGAATAACACACAAATAAATGAAGTATGAACAATGTTGCAAAAAAAAAAAAAAACAAGAAAAGTTAAAGAAATTTGTAAAAAAAAATGTGTAAAACAAAAACTTAAAAAGAAATTGAGGGCCTCAAATGATTAGCATAGGTGGCCATCTCCCCCATGACTGAGTTGGAAGGGGAAGATCTGAAATAATGAGCCAGGTCATTCCCTTCTCAAATGTGCTATGTGCATAGACTATTCTAGGTTCATGATAAGGTTTGGTTGGTTGCACATAGACTAGTATTCTCCTATTAGAGTACTCATTTGAATTGTCTAAGAGTTTCCAACTTCCCTCGATTGGTGGTTTCAGATTAAGGGTTGGCAGTTAGAGACACTCTTGCTCCAGTGCATCTATGCTTTCTACGTGGGCGCAAGTTGGTCCCCTAGTTAGTTCCATGCATATTGGTGGGTTGCTCTCTTGATTAGCTATCAACCACTGGGTGTTCTCTTGTTGTGTGGTTGCTACATACATGCACTTTTTTATGTTAACTTCCTGGGCACACCAATTGCATGCAAGAGATGCTAAACGTTCCTGTACGTCATCACCCTCTGTATCATTGTATGTGATGCATGGAACCTTCTTCTTCTCGATCTTTCCATAAGTGTTTTCCTTAGATATTTCCAAGGAAAGATTGTAGATTCCTAGGCATGCATTTATGGTACTTAGCCATGCCCTCCCCATTATTATTGGGAAGTTCCCTTTGTCATTGTTTACTTGGATCATTAGGAAATCAATTGGGTATGACCAACCACACACAATGGTAACAATCTCCTCCACCAATCCCAAAGGAATGGTGATGGACTAGTTAGCCAGATCTAAGTGAATATTGCTCTTCTTTAGTGGAGGCAGGTTCCAGGCTTTATACATTTCTTGTGATATTAAGTTGACTCTAAAACTTGAGTCAAGAAGAACTTTACGTGGTTCATTCCCAGCAACTTGGAGATAGATTAAAGGACTTCCAGGGTCAGAGAATTTCTTGGGAAGGTGGCCCTCCTTGATCCATTTAGTGACAGTATGTGTTAACATAACCATATGCGTTGAGCTCTGTTGTTGGTTTGAAGGGAGCTCTGAAGCCTTATTTGATGGAGATGCATTTTGAGGCTCAACTGATTGTGGCTGTGAGAGCTTGTTTGGACTGTTGGTTCTGAAGAAAGGTATTCTCTTTGTACAGTTGTCAGAACCAGTAGCGAGTTGAAGGTTTATAGCTCTTGTAGCATTGTGTTGCTGTGGTTGAGTGGGAAGTTCCCCTTGCATCGTTGAAGCGGGTGGTAGTGGAGCTATCGGTGTAAGAGTGGCGGATGGATTTGGAGGGTGGTATGCATGTGGTGTGTCTCTCATAGGAGAAGGAGTCCTATAGTACTCTCAAGATTGGTAGTGACATTGTGGGGTTGCATGACCAATAGAGTCACTTGGAGAGATTGGCTGCTGCACGTAATAGCCATATGGATCCGGTTGTCGGTAAGGGTATTGTTGTCTAGGCAGTGGCATCTCCCATGACTGTCGGTATTTTCATTGTTGATGTTGCTCAATAGGTTGTGGCAGAGTTCCACTTGGATAATACATTAAGGGTTGGTGGAATTGCCTTGGGTTACCTTGGGGATAAGGTAACTGTCAGGGTGCTTGTCATTTGTTAAGTCGTGGGTTAAGTGCATACACCCAGACTCTTGCAGATGTGAGATTATTGGGCAACATTCCTTAGGATGGTCATACTGGCATATCTCACATCCATCATCATTGTCTATATCAAAATCCACAACCTCTTCGGTGATAGCTATTTTACCTTTACCTTTGTTACATGCATGGTCTAAATCCCTCTTCTTCTTTTTATCATAGTCACTACTTCGCTCCTTAGACTTCTCTACAATTTTTAGAACGATTTCAAATCTACTATCTAAGGAGTCCCACATTTGATCTACCTTATTCGACACTTTTTTTGTTAATTTTTGAAGTGGCAAGGTCTTCCTATTCACCATATCTTCAAGTCGTGACTCATCCTCCTCCTCATAGAATCTTACTCCCCTTTTACAGAGGGAAGGATCGCGGTTGTATTCTTCCATGCTTTCTCTCTTACGTAGCTCTTCTTCTTCCTTAGCTACTTACTCCAACAATCTATGAACCTCATGGGACCTAAGCTTAGATAATATCCCTTGGGCATATGTTCCAAGGGTTCTCCTAGTTTCATGCCTAAGTCCATCTACGAGATGGTGTAGTTGATCTTGTTGTGAGTAACCATGGCCTGGGCAATGATGTAATAGTGTATAATAATGGTCCATGGTAGCATCCAAGGATTCATGAGTTCCCTGCTTCCATCCTTGGATTTTTTTTCATAGGTTGGACACTCAGGAATACATTTGATACTTATCTTTAAAGACTTCTAGCATTGTACTCCACCTTTGAATGGATTCTGGTTCTAAGGACGGACCGATACCAGCTTTCCGCTTATTTTATGAGTGTCCTTGGGAACAACTTTAATTTTTGCCACTTGTTCTCAATATTTTGCAAGGCATAGGCATCGTGAAATGCTTGTAAGTGGTTCTGAGGATCAGTGTTGTATCCCCCCTCAAATCGTGGCATATTATTCATGTCTAGTCTCATGATCCTGCTATATTTCTGGTGCCTTGTAGGTATTCTAATGGCCTCTATAATGTCTAACATGCTTCAGGTTGCAAGTAGGGGTTTTTCTTGGTCATTTCTCTCATAGTGTCTATGATGTCTATGCGGTTCCATACTTTCCATTCTTTCATGCCTTGATTCTCTAGAGTGCCCTCATCCTCACTCTCGACTCTCTTGTTGAGGTCTCTCATTTTGCTTACCTTTATCCTCATGGTTAGGTTCCTTATGACTACATCCTGATGTTGAAGGAGAGGGTGAATGTGGTGATGAAGGGGAAGAAGAAGGAGAACCATTTCCATGACAATGTTTCCTACCTTCTCTTCAGTGATCTCGACCCTGATTGTGATGACGATCAGAATGCTCACCCTTGTCATGTGTTTGCATTCCCTTGTTGAACACTTGGTGTTCATGGGGATCAGAACCAAGGTTCTGAATCATGGAGCATAGGTTCTGATACACCATCTCTTGACCATCATTAGGAGGGGGAACATTGTTTTGTGGAGAACCTATGAAAATAGGTTCACCAACCTCAATTTCATTTAAGACAGGCGAAGCATTACGGGGGCCTTTTCCCTTCAACGATGTGTGGTATCTCTCTTGTTGCAAATCCCTTTGACGTTGCACTTCTATGGGATGGTAATCCCTTGTGTCAAAACCACATGCAACGTACTCTACGTACAATTGTGACATGCCTATTCGTGTAAGAGCACGAAGAAGCATGTTGGGAATTTCCCGGTATAGAGGCAACACTATGTTACCCTCCTAGTCTCTCCAACGCAGTTGTTCATATTGATGGAGAATAAAAGTAAAGTTAGGTACATACTCATCAAAATGAGTATATATCACCCAGAATTATTTAGGAACTGGTGGATCTGGGTTACCTATGTTGTACCATTCACTGTCTCTTGTGTTTTTCCTAAGCGGTGAAGTGCTTTTGTGTGAAGAAGAAGACATGTTTGTCTTGTTCGATGTGCTATTTACTGTTATCTTTATTTTTTCTTGATTAACCCTAAGGGTTTTTTTAAGCTTCCCAACGATGTGGATGATTTCCTATGTTCTACGTAGCGCACAAACAACTAAGTCCCCAGCAACGACGCCAATGATGAGTGGTGAGGTACCCCTACACTCAACCATACGAATACAAGTGTCTCACACGTGATCCAGTCGAACTCCAAGGACTAAGTGCTTACGCGCCTTATGGAACACTTAAGGTTAATCAATCGTTGTCTTCCCAGACTTACTTGTATTGCCATGGTTGTATGGTTAAGTAAGTCTAAGGTATATGATTTTTATGTCTTTTATCTTTTTATCGCTTATGCTAAGAGATGAAGGGTGAAGAGACTAAGTAACTAACTTTCACTAACTAAGCTTTAATCATCCTAGCATCAGTATCCATTCCCACTTGCCGTACACACACTGAACTAGTGCAATGCTACTAGGATTACCAAATGCTATTTGTTACTGGGTTACCAAGTGTAGCACACGTGCTCGAAGCGGTCGTACAGAATGCACTTAACTAGGAGAGTTGAGGGTTGAGAGTGATTAATTTTCTAAGAAAGCATTTAAACATTTAACAATAATTAAAGTCCTATTTAGCTTAGTCCATATGCTACAAGGTTTATCAGAAAGTTCGTCTTTATTTCTGTACACAATTGTGTGCTCAAGTACAAATTGCTCGAATAAAGATCCGTTCACTTTGAGACTCCTACTGTGGGCACATGGAAATTATTCTATCTTTGAAATGGTAAAACTACCGGAGTTTAGCTAAGGGTCTAGATCTAGATGAGGAAACAAGGGAAAGTCACCTCTTATTTATAGAACTGGCAACGGGCTGTGATATCGCGTACACGATATCGTAGGGGCCAAAGCGATATCGTAGACGTGATATTGTAGCCCATGTGATATCATGGATCATCAACCATAATTTGCAATTGTTCATGCAAGGGAAGTTTTTCAAATTTTCTTCTATGACTTGTGATTACACATATCTTGATTTGATAACCATAACTCACTCATTGGTGCTCCGATTTTCATCCTGTCCGAACCTACTTGAACCTAGAGTGTTCAACTTAGTCGTGGGGGAGGGGTACATGCTGAATTGCGCCTAATTTTTTTCAAAATTTGTCATCACCCAAAGGACACTATCAAGGGTAATTAGTTATGAACATAATAATAAAAATGTGCCAAAAAAAATTTCATCTCCTCACCTATACTAGGAAATTAAACTCTGAAAACACCTAAGCAAAGTGGACCAAATATTAAAATCTTGTGGGGACATTTCCATAAAAACTCTTAACTTTAAAATCACACGGAATCAGAATTAACTTGTTAAGGAAAGAAGTAAGGTATAGCTTAACTTTGGTAAGCAACCTTACTAATGATTGGCCCCATGTGATTATAGATGGCCCCAAAGTATGCACAATAAGAAGGTCCCTCTCAAGGTGTGTTTAAGCAACCCAGGAGAGGTAGAGGATAGATGCCTACTAAACAACACACAGAGTAGGAGGAGCAATCATTTAGTATCCATCAAGAAGACCTTGCCACTGTGTAATCAAGATAGGTAGAAGGAGGAGCTGCTACAGTGTCTGAACAAGGATGACACCTCACGTTGCCCCCAGAGTGTGTCCAGGCCATCCATGACAAGTCCACAGCAGCTACCATGATCATGGAATTGAACTTTGGACCTTTCACAGAATTTTCTCTTGAGGCTGTTAGGGACCACCTCAAAGGGTCTCCATTATGGCCTATCCTCTTTGAAAGTAGTTCCTAGTACTTAGGAGAAACATATTAATTTTGGCACAATAAGGAAGAAGGCACCACAGTTAACATTTGTGGTGTATCTATTGATTTATCCATCTAAGCCATTTCAGAAGTATTAAAACTTTTGAATACAAGGCCAAAGGTTGCTCGTCTGTCCACTCACTTTGATGTTGATGTGTGAGAGGTTTGGTTAGACAGGGTGTATGGTAAAGAAGATAATACCTATGGAGAGTTGATGTTGGAAGAGCAAATATACTTTAAAATTAGAACTTGTCACACCTTCCCCACAAAAGGGTTAAACAGAATTTCAACATATGCAGTAAGAGGATGTGCGATATTGATGGAAAAGGTTAATACTAACCTACCTCATCTATATTTCGTGGAGATCCTAAGGTGGTTTGAAAAACATAAGATAGGGAAGTTTGCATTGCCCTTCCCTTGTCTCATCAGGAAGCTGTGAAAGCGTGTTGGTATTCGAGGATACACCAATGATGTCCTCAAGAAAGCCCAAAATGCTTCATATGCTAAACTGCTAAAGCCACCAACTGTAAGGAAAATTGCTGGTGAGATGCTTCCAGGACAAGAGCAAGAATAGATGGTGAGGCCAACTACAACTCAACTTGCAAGGCCCAACCAACCTCCAAGCATGGGACCCAATCAACAGCAAGAAGTAGGGCCTAGCACAAGCCAATGAGACCAACTGCCACCATTGTCGTAGGATGATCAACCATCGATGAGCCATCTCAGGGCCATTGCTAAGATAGTTAGTTGGGGAGGTTATGATGATGCAAATCTCGTTTGCATCATCGATGATATCGTATGGCCCACTGTCTTTATAGATCGTGCATGGGGCGAGGTGTCCATTCAAATAGGAGGAGAGGAGAGTTATTGGTCATAACAGATTTTAGGGAATGCTGCATCCTTTCAGGTGCAACTAGAAACTGGTGAATGGGCCACAGTGATGGTCATGTAGCACCAGGATGCAGCTGGAGCTATAGAGGTGGTCCTAGACCACATCAAGAAATCTTTTAATGTCCTTGTTGTGCCACCAAAAAATTTCACAGGAGCATGGGATGCTCAAACTTTGGCTGATCCCTCAATGACTCTTGCGAAACATGAGGATGTGCTTGATCAACTGCTGTAAATAGGATAGATGATGACATCTTTATTCGACATCCCACATGATGTTATGGCAATACAATCAGACCTCATCTCCCCCAAGGGAAAGTTGGTCATGATAGAGATGAAGGCCGAGCATGCAAAAGTAGAAGTTGCAAGACTACAAGAAAGGCTCAAAATACTACAAGTAGTGCAGTGGGATCCCTCTCAATTTGTTCCCGTGGACCAGTTGGACACCTTTAGGATGGACCAACTAAACAAGCAGAAAATAAAAAGGTGGTAGAGGAAACATAGAAGGCCAATTGGAATGCCTCCATTGCATAAGCTCAAACTCATGTGCACACCAAGGCACTTAAGGCCTTACAAGAAGAAGAAAAAATAGCTTGTTATTGACAATCTTCAGTTGACCTATGTGGAAAAATAAAAGAATATTCTCAAAGAACATTTTCAACGGTTGTGAGAACAGCTGATCAAGGTCAACTAGGACATGAACCGTTTGGCTAGAAAAAATCAAACCCTCTCAATGGAGGAGGTACACACCATCCACTAGAAGATGGCCATTGAAATAAGCACATGGCAAAATGAGGCCAAGCAGCACGAAAAGTTAAAAGAGCACTTTCAAGACTAGGTGGGAATGTACAAACAAATCATTGAAAAGGAAATCCATATGGCCAAGGCCCACATCAATGCTTTTAGTGCACCACACATCGATTGGCGAGCCATATTGGATACATATGCTTTTTCCCACCAGGCGGAACTTAAGAGCAGGGACCTACAAATTCAAGATCTTATAGAATACATGGAGTTGGCAAATCTAAGGTATGCCAATTTAGCCATGTTGACAGCAGAGCACCCTAGAACAGAGCTTGAGAAATAGGTAGCTACCACCTATGCCAAGTATGAAGTAGAATTTTTAGAAGAAAAGAAGATGTTCCAGAAGCTAGAAGTTGCAAATTCTGAATTGGAGGTGGTTAAAGAAAGCTACCAAGGATAAAAAGATGTCGCAACAGACTTGGCTCGAAGGCTTATAGGTTTTCAGGAGTGTAGAGACAAAGCCAGAGCCTATGAGGAGGAACGATGGTTATTTATGGCCTAGTACGTCAAGGAAAACACAATGTTTCCACAACTATCATGCCCATGGGAGGTGCCAACTCCATCAAACATTGGAGCATCAACATGGATGGCATAGGACCCTTGAACTGAAGAGGAAACTCCAGGTGCTACTTCAATGTCATCACCTCCCAAAACATGGAGCACAGGACAAGGGAAAGCAACCCATGGAGGAGCCACTGCCACCAGGAACCAAATGAGTTCCACCTAATTTTGTAATTTTAAGAATTTTTCATTTTTTCGTGTTGTGTCCAATCTTGTTCTATTGAGTTCTCTACTACGGCATGAGTAGATTTCTTGTCAGTCAATAATCCCATACCTATCCATTGTGTAATTAATGGGGCTCATTCTCATTTTGACTCAAGGATAATTTTTTATTTAGTCATGGATGTATGATGAATCGTGGTTCATTAGGTTGCAATATTGGACCCATGATATCAGATACACAATATCAGGTATGTGATATCGCAGCTAGCAGTGATATCGGATATGCGATATCGTGGTTCCTGTGTGAACCTATAAATACACATGTAAGCACATGGGAAAAGGAGTCTTTAGTTAATTTTTTAAGAGTCAAGTTTAGTATAGGATCTTTTTTTCATTTATCTTTCAACCCTCTCTTCCAGTGCATGCCTGTAGTGTGATGATTGTAATTGTACGACATCCTTCATGTGGATTTTTGCTTTATTGTAGTCATTCAACCCCTCAAAGATGGTTGCTAGACATCACCTCCTTACTTGAGCTATTGGAGAATCTCATTCACCTTCACCTTCATCAGTTGAATGTATTTTTTTATTGATTTCTTTCTACAAGCCAACCTCTTCCTTGTAGTGATTCTTTACTCTGTCGAATTTGAGGGCCTCGTTCTTCCAAGTGGCGATCTCTATTGCAAACTTCTAGCAAAATACACAAACCTCCCTCATCGAGAGATTTATATTTTCTATTACCAACCTCCTCAATTCTGTATTCACCCTGGAAAGCTGCTCCTACTATTGATGGATATATTTAGAAATTTGTTGTTTTTGCACATCAATAACTCACAAGTGATGATTCTCTATGGTCAGAACTTAATTCTCCTAGCAAACTATGTCCAAGGCCTTCTAAATGTTGTGTGTTGTCACATTGGCCAAGGAATGTACTTAGCCTCTTTACATATCTATTGAAGCTATTGAAAAGCTTCATCCCTTATGACTGCTTAGCTGAGTACGGTGGGATCAATGAGGTGGGCTCCTAATTTGGCAAGCTCCATAGCTAAGTTTAATTTTCTTCTAAAGCTATTTTAAGTTGCCCCTCCATGATGATGCATTTTTCCTTTGCCATAATTAGCACTTATTGGTTAGCAATGATGGTATCTGAAAGGTCAAAGGCATTCAAAATTTGTTACCTAGTTTCCACCAATCATTCCAGCAACTCCTCATGTTGGGCTGTGCTAAACCTTTCATGATAGTTCTAGCAGATGTTTGCACATCTCTAAGTGTAGAAACATCTAGTACAGACACCATAGGTGCATTAAGGGCCTAAGCCACTCTTGTAGCAACCACTTCTATCACTGTTTTCTATTCATGGTGCTGCATCACTAGAACAGTTGCCCCCTTGTCCTACTCCAAGCACATTAAAAAGGTAGCAGCATTTTTAGAGATTTCTAGGAATTTTTGTTGTTGAGAGAGAGATACCATTACCTCTCGAGCACTTAGATTCGACCTTGTAGGCATCTATATTTGTTGCGAAGGAAAAATTGGCCCCCACCCTCCATCTAACTTATGGTTTAGGCCACTTTGTTGAGATGGCTCATGGTTGGTTGGTACATATATGGATCACCACCACTCATTCCTACTTGTTGTTCCTACAAGAGTTGCTCACAAAGTTTGTGCATGTGCTCAAGGGCAGCATAGAACTTCGGCATTGTTTTATGAGTGGGTGGTGGAGGTGGTGGCTACTCTTCTTCCTTCATCACAAAAAGAACCTTATCTTTCATCATTTCCACCCAAGAGGTGGTAGGAGCATGTCTAAGTGTATCATTAGGATAGTGGGATATCTTTGCTCTTTTTCATAACGTTTTGATGAGGTAGGAGAAGGGGAGTGCCTTCCTTCCACATTAATTTTTCTTGAACCACTTCTCTATCTCTAGATAGATTAGGAATTTTCTACTTAGAGCAATACACACCTAGGTAGAGAAGGTAGTCACTTTGCTAGGCCTCATCATTGGACTAAGGTGGCAGATTGCTATCTTGAAGTATGCATGTTTTGCTATTGTGAGTGCACCATACTCCTTATGGTCCATTGCATAGCACCATTGGATCCACTCTTTTTTGATCTTTAGGTTCACTTGTGTTGAGATATTTTCCAAATTGGCCTTAGTTTCAAGCAAGCCAAGGGCTTACAAGATGGCCTCCACCGAATAAGACACATTGATGTCCTTGATTGTTATAGTGGCATTGACCTACCAATTATTCTAGAAGAGATAGGTCTCTCCCATGTATCACTCCCCATTGGAAGTGATGATTGGCCACATGGGAGAGCTCTGTAGCTATGTTCTAACATCTTTGAGAGTAAATTACAAGAATGAACCAAAGTTTAGTTCTAGGAAAACTAAATGTTGAATGTCCTGAGACTTGATTTAGTTGAGGCAGGCTTTGGTCAAAGTGACCTCAAGTCATGGTCTTGGACTTGGTACCTCATCTAGGTGGAATTTTTCAATTTCTACTTTAGGAATCTATCAAAAATATTCCACCTTAGGCTCCTCTTGAAGAGGTCTTGTTGCATGGATTTCAACTTCCTACTCCTAGGGTTGGTCTTGATCCCTTTTGGTTCTTGGCCACTTGTCCCTCAGTTGGGACGGTCCTACTTCCAGTCCATACTTCCCTTTAGGTGTCATCTGTGACCACAACACAATCAAAGATTAGCATATAGTGTGTAACTTAGAACATTTAGGTACATTGTCTCTTTGGGTAGTTACACTTGGCTAAGTTATGGACATGTAGATTGATTATTTTAATATTATATAATTAATATGGTTACTAGAGTTTGTTGGAAGGGTCTAACTTTCATAAATTGATATTTTAATACTACTTTATTCATTAAAGCCATGGGAAAGTTTGAAAAATTTCAAAAAAATTTCCATCAAAGACCTTAGGTTTGTGGGCCCCATGACGTAGAGCTCATCTCCAGTAGTTGTAGGACAGAAAAATGAGGGAAATTGGATAAGTAGTTGGACAGTTATGGGCTCTAGAAAGTCTTGGGATTTAAAAAATTATAAAAACTCCCCTCTTGTTTGAAGAAATTGGCAAAAGGTTTCTAAGTTCTACATGCTATTTATAGAATATTTGCCTTGTGTTGATGGGATCTTGTCGATTTAGCTATTGATCGAACTGACTTTTTGAAAAATGGATGAAAACAAAGAGTTTCTACATCAAATTGGAGTCTAATGAAAGCCTGAGAAGCCAAGAACATGATGGAATGCATGAAGAGGACTTAATGGTTCAAAAAAAAAAGGATTTTTTATTAGGATAATGATAGAGAAATGTAAGGAAGCAGTGCACAACTAGGTGTAATTGATGTGGAATGTAGAAGATTTTGAAAGCAAAAATGTCTAAGGATAGAAAACTTAACTAACCCAACCAAGGGGTATGTAAGTGGGTCCTCCCAATAGTAGGCTCATTCCCTTAATGCCCTTGTGTATCCTCAAACTAAAGAGTCCATGGACCCCATGGTTGATTAATGGTTATGGCAAGTTAAAGACCAAATTTGGAAAGAAACTACCTAAGAATTTTGACCATATCAAACTAAGACATTGAACAAACATGAGAACTAGTAGTGAGATGAATTATGGAAATAATGGATGGGTGAAGAGAGAAAGTGGAATGGAGTTCCATATTATGGTCACATTAAGTCCCTTGTGGATTTTGTGATTGATATGACCTGATGATAGCCATCCTTAGTTTGAGTTAACACCAACCACTTCTAGTGACTTTGCATTAACATTTGGAGGCTCACCTATCCCCAAGGCATAAGAGTACCCTCACAGATTAGTCAGCATTCCAAATAGAGAAGAAAAAAGAAATAGGAAGTGAGAAGGGCCTTAGTTAGAGGAGACCTTTAGTATTGGGTAACATGTTTTTGTAGTCTCATAACCAATGCCTATAGCCCATTATTTTTCTAAGGGGTGTGCTTTGAATTTTCATATTTATTATATATATATTTTCTTTTTTTTTCTTTTTTAAATTTTTTGCATTTTTGGATGGGAACCACACCATGTAAAGACTTAGCTTCCTATTATTGGTTGATAGTAGAATGATAAAAAGATCCGTAAGAATACCGATGCACCCCAAAGGAAGGCAAGTATAAAAGGTATCAAATTCCCTTAAGGTCACATCGTTGTTTATCCAGTTAATCCTTCCCAAGTTTGAAAACTACCAAGCTCACAAGTTCATTAAAGTATTTATTAGGAAAGGAACCTCATATTTCCAAAACAAAAGAACACCATAGATTTTGATAATGGGTGGATGACATGGACTCATTACCTATAACCATGAAAAGAAATCATGTCTTAATTATGTACACTAAAATTCAAAGATAGAATCTAGACATTAGTAATCAAATAATATTAAGTACAAACTACCATCAACCAACAAATATAGTTGCACTTAGTCTTGGCAACAATAAACAAAACAAAAAAAATAAGAAAACACAAACCAAAATATTGTAAAATATATAAAGTAAATTGTAAAATATTTAAGAAAGATAAAACCTACTAAAGATGGTGTAAAACAAAAATGGTGAAAAAAAAACCAAAAATACTGAGCCACTTTGATTGATTTAGCATGGATGACCATCTCCCCCATGACTAAGTTAGAAGGAGGAGATCTAAAATATTGAGCATGGTTGTTCATTTGATGAGGTGTTGTTAGCATTGGCTCTCTTAGGCTCATGGAAAGGTTTGACTTGTTGCACATTGACCAGTAGTTTCTTGTTTGGAGTTTTAGGTTTGTAGATTAACATGGCACTAGAAGAAAAGGTTTTGTGACTGATGTAAGGCCCTTCCCACAATGTTTGAAACTTGGTTCATTAAGGTATGTGTGTGTGGTTCCTATAAAGGACCTTATCGCCTAGTTAAAATTTTACTTTCATGATTCTAAGGTCATGGCATTGCTTGTTCAATGCCTTGTACACTTCTTTCAAGGATAAGGCCCCAAATCAATTTTGATCTAGCATGTTGAGATTTATCAATCTTTCTTTCTATGCTAGGCTAAGGTCAAGGTTAAGGTCACAGGCTATTGAAAGTGTATGAAGCTTAAATTGGATAGGAAGAGTATGTAGGTTTCCGTACCCCAGCTCATAGGGAGAGTAGCCTATAGGCTGTTTCTAAGTTACATGGTAGGCCCAAAAGGCATTGTTAAGTTTTTTGCTCCAATCTATCCTATATTTGCTAATTTTTCTTGTTAGGATCTTAGTGATTTCCCTATTTGTAACCTCTATTTGACCATTTGCTTGGAAGTGGTAGGGTGTTAATTTATGTTCAATCCCTGAGCATTGCATGAGTTTTTGAAAGGTTGTGCATGTAAAATGAGTATCATTATTAGAAATCAGTGCATATGGCATTCCAAACCTATTTACAGCATTTTATTATACAAATTGAGTAGCTGTAGAAGATGTACAGTAGGTGACAGGTGTTGCTTTTTCCCATTTCGTATAGTAGTCAACTGCTATGACGATGTACACATTTTCATTTAACATGGGTGGTATGGGATCCATGAAGTCAATGACCCAGATGTCAAAGGGCTTTAGTGGTTGGATTCACTATTGAAGATCCTCCATACAAGCTATCATCCCATCATTGCATTGGCAACGATCACAAGAGAAGAAAAAGTGATGAACGTCATTGAAAAGTGTTGGCTAGTAATACCCTACCATTAGGATCTTAATGGTCATGCAACTCCTAGCATAGTGGTCCTCACAAGGGCCCTCATGAGCATCCTAGAGGATGCATAATTGGTTAGCATTAGGAACATCCCAACAAGCTAGGACATCAACACATACCTTGTAAAGGTATCCTTTGATTTCAATGAAGCGTTTGACCTAATGAAGAAATTATTGTTTCTTCCTATTGTCTAGCTCTTGTGGCATCTCCTGAGTGAGAAAGTAGGTAAGGATGTCATCATACTAATTAGGTTCAGCATGCACTTCTTTATTTATAGCACCAGCAAAGAGGAGTTCATTAGAAAACTAATCTAAAAGTTGGCTCCCCTTCTATTTGTTGTCACATCATAAATGAGACAAGTAATAAGCAATCACATTCTCAGTTCCCTTTCAATCTACCATCATGAGATTGAATTCTTGTAAGATCATTAGCCACCATATGACATAAGGGCTCATTGTTGGTTTGTTCATGAGGAAGTAGATCGCACTGTGATCTATATGCACAAATACCTTGTATTCAAGTACGTAAGGCTTGAATTTTTTCAAGGTATACACCACCACCATCAATTCTTTCTTTATTGTGGTTTAGTTCAGCTATGCACGCATAATGCTTTGGTTCACATAGTGGATGTAATAAGGATGTTTCAGATTGTCCAACTATGTGAGCACAATCCCCAAAGCATAATTTGATGCATTCATCATGCTGTGAAAGAGTTTGGACCAGCCAAGTGCCCATAAAAATTGAAGTCTCTAGGAGCTTTTGCTTGAGTTTTTGGAATGCATTCACACATTTCTTAGTCTATACAAATGAAGCATCTTTCTTTGTAAGCTCCACTAATGGTTTGCTATTCTTAGAGAAATTCTCTATGAAATGCTAGTAGTAACTAGTGTGTCTAAGGAATGACTGGATATATTTAATGGTTTTTGGTTGGTGGGTAATTTCTTGGATGATCCTTATTTTTTAGGACCCACCTCAATCCCTACTTTTGAAATTCTATGCCCCAACACAATGCCTTCCTAGACCATTAGATGGCTCTTTTGCCAATTGAGCCAAAGGTTGATGTCCACACACCTTTTTAGCACTTACTCAAGGTGGTCCAGGGCTTGCTCAAATGTAGTCCCATAGGTAGAGAAGTCATCCATGAAGACTTCCACCTTGCTATTGATCTACTATCGAAAAATGCTTAGAACAAAGCATTGTAATGTTGTAGGGGCATTGCATAGACCACATTGCATCTTTCAATATGCAGAAGTTTCCTAGGGATTTGTGAATGTTGTTTTGGCTTGATATTTTGAAGTAATTTAGATTTGGTTATAGCCACTATAACCATCCAGAAAGTTGTAATAGTAATGGTTAGAGATGGTGTCCAATCGCTGGACCACAAATGGCAACATATAATGGTCCTTGTAAGTTATCATGTTCAACAAACTAAAGTCAATATAGAACCTTCACTTGCCATCTTTCTTTAGCACGATCATGAGTGGGCTAATCCACTCATTGTTTGCAATGGGATAAATGAACCTTACCTTGAGGAGTTGTTCAATCTCCTCCTTGATGATGTGCTTCAGCTTGGGATTCAATTGTCACTGTGGTTGCCTCTTTGACTTCATGGAGGCATTTGTATAGATGTGATGCTGGCATATCCATGGATCAATTCTAGTTAGTTCATGATATTACTAGGCAAAGGCTATTGGCCATTTGTTGATCACCTTCAACAACATCTCTTTTTGTTTAGGAGCAAGATTGACATTGATTATTACTAGCTTGCTATTTTTAAGAAAAACATTATTCATTTCAGCTGGTAGATGTCAACGTATGCTCGAAGTGGTCCTACTTATGTATTTTATTTAATTGCTATTAATTACATAGTTAAAATTCATTAAAGTAAAGTGCATGAATTATAAATGCATTAAGTAAACATTAAGCTAATCTCCAAGTGCTACAAGACTTATGAAGAAATCTCATCTTTATTGCTAGTCACACTAAGATGCGTAGGTACATTAGTACTTGAATAAAGATTTGTATACTTCTCACTCCTATTGTGGGTACTTAGAAAAATATTCTAACTTTCAGGAAGAAAAGTTGCAAGACTTGGTCTACAACTAATAATTGGATGTCATAAATATAGTTGGTACACACACATTTATAGGAAAAATTAGACACTATGTCAACGAGTACACGTCAACGCATCAAATCATGCATCGATGAGATCACATTGATAGGATCTTGTCAATGCAGCTCTAGATGCAACTCATAAATTAGAAAAAGTAAAAGTGAATGTATGGACATTTATAGTTGAGAACCAAAAATCAATAGAAGAGGTGTGAGCAATAAGGTAGAAGTTAGCAATTGAGATTGTTTCCTAGAAAATAGAGGCCTTGAAGTATGAGAAACCTAAAAATTATTATGGGAACATGAATTAGGAGATAAATGAAAGGGAAAATTGACTGGCCAAAGCTAAGATGAATGAAGCCCTTTAGCAACTCTAAGGTGATGCATGGAAACCCATATTTTATGAACTTAATGCCTACAATAAAGCCAAAATTCCCATAAAGGAGATGCAAATTAGAGAGATGACTAAGTACATAGAATTGGCCAATCTCTACTATGCTAATTTTAATATGCTTACCATTAGAAGGCCAAGGTCTGAACTGGAGAAGTAGGTGCTCAACTTGTGTTGCATGAGAATGAGTTTATGCTCCATAAGAAGGCATGCTAAAATTTAGGACTAGTTTTCAAGGAAAAATTTGAGGATCAATAAATAGTTGATAATAACCTTGCCATAAGAATGAGCGACTACTAGAAGCTAACGAACATGGTAAAGATGTTTGACATTGAACACAAACAATTTGCTACTTGGGTTGTTAATGCTCATGAGATGTTCCCTACTTTGCCTTGTCCTTGGAATATGCCTAGTACTCTAGGTGAAACATTTTGATTAATAAATGATCCCAAGATCGAGGAGAAGATGAGAACCTTGATCAATGCATTCCAAGTAAAATTAGCAACAACTAGGTAGTCAAAACCTTTACCAAGACATGAGGAGCTAGTACATAACACCACTTCAAGCATGTGTCTTGGTCCTTTTTTGTGCATATTTGTGCAAATCATTTTTTTGTAATGTGTCCAAATTTTGTTAAGTCAAGTTGTAAATAATCAAATAACTTTTGTAATGTAGTAGTCTTGTGTTAGTTAATTACTCTAATACTTCAAATATTTTGTAAACAATACAATCCTAAATTTGTTAACTCAAGGATGAATTTTTAGTCAGTCATGGAGATATGATGAATGTTGAGTTAGTTGGTCACAAAAATGCATCAGCATTGACATATGCTATGCTTCTTCAATGTAGCAATGTTGATGCAAGCACAATAAATACTTATAAATATGTTACCTTCTTGAATTCTAAAGGAAAAAGATCCCCTAATTTTAAGCCAATTGATTGAATTCATTAATAAAGGCATAGCTTTCTGGCTAAAGGTCTAATGGTCCTTTGGTTTAGATATTGTTACCCTATAGTTTGAAGATTGCTAGTTAAGAGAGTCCTTAGAGTTTTTGAAGGTGGGAAAAAATGAAGAAAGAAGACCTTGCGTTCATAAATAATGGTAATGAATAATACCATAAATAAAAGTACTAGACCAGTTTTGGAAACGCGACATCACATTTTCAAGAATTCAATTTTAGATTATTTGTAAGGTATAGAAGATACCACAGATGGATAAACATTCAATTTTAAAATATCCAATAAAATTTAAGTTCTCTTAAATTGAGATAAACATTCTGAGCTTTGCTAGATTATGACTTAGCATTTTAAAATTGCATGGTAGCTTCAATTCACACCAAATGAATGGTAAGGCACATTCACCCAAGTGGAAATAAATATTTTCAGACTAATATACAATAATCCAAAATTTGTTTACTTTTGTATTTTCAATTAAATGTTCACAAATGTTTAAAAATGTTTTTCCACTATGAATACATTTTGAAGAATATAATCTAATATTTCATGGAGAACCATAGTTTGTGAAATTGATGATTGATCATAGATGAAAATAACAAACTGATTCAATCAGATAGATTATATAATCTAATACATGGTTATAATTTTTATATGAATTTTAACTTTAATAAATTGAATGTTGCTAATTCTTAGCTAACCTATGAGATTTAAAATGATGCTATAATTGAATTATACTGTAATTGAGCTTTACCATTAAAAAATGAAAACTTTACCATCTTAAAATGGAAACATGTGATATCTAACCATTGTGGATTTTTAGAATCAATACCATTTTTTAATCTATGTAGACAGAACATTTATCCAGTATGTGACTTTTTGTATTCATATACCCTCCTATTATGTAAGCCTTTTGCCATGAAAACATAGCTTGAGAAGGGAACAACAATCATTCATGTATGGTTTTTTCTCCTTTTAATTGCATTGGAGAAAAATAATGCATTTTTAGTGTAACAGGAACCATTAGCTTATGACACGTAAACATGAAATGGAGTAATCTCTTTAGAATTTGATTGTTACAAATGAAGTCCAATAACAAATATCAAAAAGCATTGACATGAATGCAGTTGTAAGAATAGTGATCCATCTACACAAATCTTCATGGTTCTATTCCATAAACAAGAATGTTTGAGCATATGTTAAAATTTCAGAACTCCAAAGAAAAAAGAGTGAGTGCATACACTATTCATAGCTACAAATTCGAACATGCTTGAAACATGAAAATTGAACAACAAAGCAATAGCAAAAATGAAAGCCATAGATCACTATGACAGTGATGTTGTGATGTAGAATGGTAAGTTGGAGGAATGCACGAAAGCAGCATGAGACTACCTCAAGTACCTCCACTTATGCTTCAAGAAATTTTTCATATTTTATGGCCCGATCCAGCATGCATGCCATATCAAGCCGTGCACTTCCTAGAGGACTGCCATGAAGCCTCTTTTGGATCTTTAAATGCTGCTATCGTGCAACCATGCTCTACGGCTCGACGAATGCGCAGACGGTAGGCAACTTTGGAATTAGAGACGGCTGCAAAGAAGAGAAAAAGAAATAAGAAGGTTTGTCACATACTTTTTCAATTGTGTAGCATGTTGTTGCTGTGTTTGGAATTTTCGTCCTCTTGCGCTTCTGAGGCTTGGGATTGTCATCTCGAGGACTTGAACATGGTGATAAATTATCAAGAATCCGTGTTTCCATAAGGTTAGGTTTCCGAGGGAAAATGTTGGCAGTGTCGGTATTTCTAGAGTAGTCAATGGATCTAATTTCAGAAAGGTGAAGCAAGATTGGCTGGTATCCGCAGAATCACATCTTAGTAGAGGAGAAGGATAGGGGAAATCATTTCTCTAGATGTTCATTTTGGTGATGTTGCTTTCGGTGATGTTGCTTTCGTGTAGATTTGTTTGATGGATCGAGAGAGCCATGGGGAAATCATTTCTCTAAATGTTCATTTTAGTGATGTTGCTTTCGTGTAGATTTGTTTGATCGAGAGAGCCATGGCTTTGCCTTGACATTTCTTTGTATTGTTGGCTTCTGTTCTACATTTAAATTCAATGAAATTTTGTGTTATTATTATTGGCATCAACATAGAAGTGAATGGTTTTTAAAGTCATTTAGTTCTACGTTCTTGCAATTGAAGTTCCATTCTATTACATTCAGCGACATTGATATGAATAGAACTAACAAAAATGGAGTCAAAATAATAGAACAGAATTTCAAAAAAAAAATGAAATAAAAATTACTTCAATTGTAAGAACAAAAAAATTTTGTGAGGAATAGGTACTGGAAATTCTTTTATACCTATATAAATAAGATCCCCAAACTTGTCCGTAAGAAGAAAGCAAAGTGCAAAGCAAGACAATATGTCTTTCAAGTGAGTAAAGATTTTGTTAGTTTTGCATGTATTGGCATGGTATCTACCTTCCAATCATCATGTGCAGTAGGTTGTAAAATCAATGTTAAAAATGACTTTCAATCTATGCGCCGGAGATTCGCGATTCCAGATAAATTTTCACGAACTGTTCGCGTTGGATTCGGGAGCGGGTACATAAGCGCAATGGGTACGTATTTCATAATTTCTAATGAAATTTTGTCTGTACATATACATTATTGAAATGGTCGCCTTGCCTTGCCTCATTGATTGTGCATTAAAATCATACGTGACTTCTCCTGCTCTGAATCTTCCCAGAAACTTCATTTCATTGTTAAGGGCCAGCAAGCAATCAAGATTCATGGCATTGGCATGACACAGACCACAGAAAACCGGGAGTACGAATATCAAAGGTTCCGCCACGACTCACGCATTCGCGCGTGTTTATTGGTCATTGCTGGTTCTTGCTCTTTTTCTCATATCTCCGCTAAAAAAACAAAACAGGGTCATCGTCATGGGTCATGAGTCATGAACACGATGACGGATGGATGCTTGTTCAACTGTTTTTTTAGAATGTGTTTGGTTCATGGGTCATGAGCCAGCACATGGGCAATGGCCATATGCAAGCTCATAGTGCTCTGTTTTTACTTTCTCCTTTATCATGACTAGTGCCAATTCTTCATTGTTCGAAAGGTTTTTATCATTGTAGGTGAGGTGAGTTACTCATCTTTGCCTAGTTTAGTTAAGTTGTCTTTTTATAATGTGGTTGTCTTCAACATGGCCCTATGGCACTACTCAAAGGTCATTGTTGAACAAAAGAATTAGCAGACATGATTTGTTATAAATTTGGTTGAGGCTTGAGGCTTAATTTCATTTTTGAAAAGATTGGATTGAGTCATTTTATTGCTGTCATTTTTGTTGTTGTAACAATTATATGTTTAGGCACATTATGGCTCTTGAGTAAGGAAATGGATTCAATGCTCTCCATACCTTTGCAAATTTTCTTGCTTCCGTGTAATGGTGATATTGCAATCTTTTGTGAAATTTTTAAGCATTAACAATATTTTGGATTTACATTGTACTTGTTCTATATTCTGCAATGCTTTTTTTATGATATATGAGATTTAATTTTTTTAAAAAACTAATATATTTAAGTTTTTTCTATCACGTCTTCAGCTACGAACCTGTCCCCACTTTTTCTTGAAGCACATGTACCAAACACTTTCAGAATCACGAATCCTCGATTCTTCGCTTCCACGAATTAGATTCTTTTGATGCATAGCTTTCAATGAAGTAGACAATGTACCATAGCATGCCATGTAGGACAATTGAGCATGTTTTTGCAATCTAAGGGAAATAAAACATCGTTGTTATTTCATCTGTATCATATCTACCTTCAAGATCGACATCAAAATTTCCACCCTTGCATTTTGAATTCTTGGCTTTAGGTCCTTTGCATTTCCTCTCTAGTGCTGTACCTGTCCTCCTGTAAGCTTCGACTTCTACATATTGAAGTATAGCATTACGACTAATTTCAATGACATCAAAATATCTAAGATGGTAAAGAACTAAAGAAAAAGAAAACAAGATAACAAAGCATTCTTTCATTTCTCTTATCCTGTCAATCCTTTAAAAAATTTCTCATGATCATGAACATCCTCACAAAGCAGTATCAAGAACAGAACATTACCTTACTCATCGCTATGCTATAATCTCTCTCTGTAACGGTATCTCTGATCTTCATACCTCTATCCAGAAATGTGGTTTTGCTGTTTCCTTTCAACCCGTGTTAGTTTTCATTCTCTTGTGTGAGAGGGGCTTGAAATGGTGGATTTGAAGGCTGGGGAAGAAAATTCTAAAGGCTATTGAGGTACTATTTCGAGTCATTAATTAGCTACGCAAACCATGCAGATCCTGGAGATTTTCTTTTGTTAGTTTCAATAACAGAGCCACTAATTGACTGTATTTTCTCTCCTTTTTCTTTTGCTGCTGCTAAGCTATTATGCTCATGTTCTTCGTCGTTTCTTTACCGGAGGGAGGAGTAACTAAAGAAAGCCTAGGAACATAGTACGCCTACAATGGTGACATCAACGTGATGCTGGCACACTACCATTATGGCCATGTCATGGTTTTTAGTGTCATGCATGCATGCTACTTCGTAAATGCGCCCTCTCTTTCATGCTTACAGCGCTAGACTAGAATCCCTGGTAATGGACCTCCTTTTGCAAAGATTGCATTTATTATCTAGCAAGTTTATCTCATTGTATGCTTTTTTACAACATCAATGACAACAACTGAACTTTAAGAGTTGTCATTTTCATTATTGCAAATTTGCAATCATAGAAGAGGCCCAAGAATGGCCAAGATTGATTAAGAGAAGGGGTAGACGTTATTAACATCCCATTATTTCATGGTCATCTTTCCTGCCCAACTTTTAAAATGGATTGAGCATGCATTGTACATGTAGCATCACACCCACACCCAATTCCATGCCCATTTATCCTTAGTCAAGTTGACTACATAGATTATTTATGCAGTTTTTGAAAAGTGATGTTATGCTATTTACTACATATATTTTTTTAGGGAATTTATATTCTGTATTGTTTATAATCAAATTCATACAAGAAAAGAGAGTGATATTTATGAGCATGGTGCACAAGATTCCTCAGCTAGTCAATGACCATAATGACCATAACCATTTACAGTTAACTTAGGTGCAATCATCGTTTCTTTCTCTCTTCATCGTTGCAATTTGGTTATTTTTGTTTGTCTTCTTGGATGGGTGTTCATTCATTTTTTCATAAAATAACAAATAATTTTTAAATAAATGTTACCATTGTAGATAAAACGATAAATCATAGTTGGATGTTCAACAATTCATTAGGTGAGGATCCATCCATGATAACGGTATGCTACAGCTCAAAGAAAATACCAATTGCACTTTTTCATCCCCTTAATTTTTTTGTAAGAATATTATTTCATTGCATATGACATCAATTGAAGAGTAGAATCTTGCAATTTCTAGTAATAAGTATTTGCAAGGTATATATACACACCTTTCTTGAGAAGGATGTAATATATTAGCACACAAATATCTTTCCGTTAATTTTTTGGCATGAACAATATCATACAAACTCATGCAAATTCACTATTAAGATTTCCTCACAGAAATAAAATGAAAATTACAACCTTATTATAGATCTATGATTTTTCTAAATAATATGCCCACAACATTTTTCACTCTCCTCTTTCAATTCTCGTTGTTGTTAATCTTGCCTATGCAGTAATATAATAACATAATTAGATGACAAATAAATATATGCATAATTAGATTGAGAAAAAATATTTAAACTAAAATTAAAATCGAAATCATGGCTTTACCTTTAAAAAAATCAAAATTTTATTAATGGGTATGGAACCTAAAACTATTGAAAATATGTTCCCTGGACATGTACCTAATGTAATACTTTCATATGATTTAAGTATAACATGCATGATGCTATTAGATCAATATACCTCTTGATTTTATTAACTCTATTGATCCTCTAGATTTATGGAACAATGAAAATGTACACATTATGAGCTTTAGATACATTAATTAAGAGAAGTACCCCTATGGATGAGATATAATAAAGATGTTAAGATGCATATAAAGAGCATAATATTTGGATACAATCTTTTTGTTTTCTTTCTGATTTTTTAATAATTGAAATAGAAAAATTGTAAAATGAAATGAAGCTTTATTAAGTCTAAAGACCCATAGGATTTATTGGAGAAATATTACATTTTCATAAAAAATAAAAATGGGCTCTACAAATTGACCAAGCACCAATAGGGGCATAAAAAACAAATCATATAGGTCTTTTGCTATAACATTATAATGTTATCTCAAATGGGTAATCATAGCACAAGAAAGAAATACATGGAACTTAAATTTAAGGACTCTTAATATGCACAATGTACAAATGTACTCCTCTCGAGGGAGTTGAATTCATCTTCCACTTTCAATTCCAAAATAATGAGAACTTAAGCGAAGCTTGCTGATAGCATTTTGATACTTATGGAAATAGCAAATGGGAGATAGTGAGTTTCTACATCTAGTTTATTATATCTAATGTGATGTAAATAAAATTGACTCTTACCTTCCACATTAGTCTAGGTATGTTTTAAAACCTTCTTCTTGATTAAGTAGCAACTATGCTTAAAAATTGTATAAAAATGGTATTTAACATTTGAGTAGAATAAAATATAAGAAAGACTTTTTATCAATGAGACATTGCTCAACTCATTAAAGAATGTGACATCTAGTTTGTAAGTCACATGTACTATGAAAGTATCATTTTAGCTATATGTCTTGTGGGTGAATCATCATCATCTTGGTGGCGTATATATGTATGGAAGTATGTGGGATGTTAGCCTAGTGATAAGACTCTTAATTTGGAAACTCCAAGTTATGGGTTTGATTCTAGTTAGCAATATTAAGTTATAAAATTCTAAAAAGGATCATCACCTCTAGCAAAGGTGGATCATCTAGCAAAGGTGGAATCCTAGGAGGGTCAGTGGATGGACAAAAGCCTAACCTATTTCAAGTAGTTGCACCTAAACTCAAACCCAGGTCTTATGACTTGAGTTATAAAGTTTTAATTTGACTATATGTCTTGGGTGTGAATATTGTTAAAAAAATATTTCGAGTTCCAAGACCTCTCCCAACAACAATCCCTTGGAATTAAGCCTATCCAAAGTTTTCCTAAACATATATATTTACCATGTCCAAAGGTGGCATGTATCTCAACATACCCTTTGAAATTGAACTTATGACTTGTAGACCATGATGAGACGTGACATGCACT
>MNCI01023097.1:778219-795934 GCA_015680685.1 Gnetum montanum | reverse complement strand
CAAAAAAATCACATACCTCAGACTTGCTTAACCATACACCGTGACACTTACAAGCAAGCCTGGGAAGACAACGAACGATTAACCCCAAGTGTTTCTTGTGGTGTTAAGGCATTTAGTCTGCGGAGTTTGACCAGATCGCGCGTGCACGCTCGTATTCGTATGGTTGAGTGTAGGGGTACCTCGCCACTCATCAGACCACAAGTCATAAGTTCTAACCAAGTGAGCAATGTCCTAAGGGTATATATAATCAAATAATTCTAAGTTAGTCTATTAGTAAGACTCTTAATCTCTAAGTTATGATTCCAATGGATAGCACTAAGTCATAATATTCTATTTAAGTTCTACCAAAATTTTTTGTTAGGGAGGGTATTGAAACTTGAAACTTTCTTTGAACAAGATACATTTGCAAAAAATATAGTCAAATTAGCTTTATAACTTAACATTGTTCACAAAAATCAAACCTATAATTTAAGGCTTCCAAATCAAGAGTCTTACAAAATTTGTTTATCAGTTATATGTCCTAAGGATACATATAGTCATCTAGATTTAGTTTCAATATGTGATGAATAATAAATTAGTTAGTCTTGTCAATGCAGCCTATGGTGCATCAATGCATCAGCGTTGATGCAATCTTCATCAATGACTATACAAATGCACATATCCACTACATTTATGACATTGTTTGGTTATTTCCTTAGCCAAACTCTTATAGTTTCATACCTTAGAAGTTAGAAATTTTTCCTTTCAATACCCACAATGTGGATTGAGTGAAGTTTATTGAGTTTTCATGAGTACATGATGTACATGCACACACTTAACATTACAACAATAAAATCGAACTTTTTTGTATTCATTGTAACACTTTGATTAGCATTTTGACTTACTTTCATGCAATTTACTTTGAGTGTTCATTTATCTTTCATGAAAATAGTTAATTATTTTTATTCGATTGCACTTAGTCCATTTGCATAAGTATGACTGATTTCGAGCAAAAATGTATGAATGCTTTGTGTTTCCATCAGCGAATCTCTTAGTACATCCAATAATGAAACATTTGGTAATCAAATAATGTTAGTACATGTTCAAGATGTGTATAGTAAATCAAGAATGGATGCTCAATGCTAGGCTAGATTAGACTTACTTTCTGCATTTAGATTAGTTAGATTAATATTTTAACACTTTATCTATTTTAATAATAATAAAAATACAATCATATGTCTTAGTCATACTTAACCGTACAACTTGAGCCCACACAAGTGTGATTGGAAAGACAATGATCACATTTTAGTGCTTGATTATCTAAGATATTCATCTAGTCCTAAGTTTATGAAATTTGACCAGATCATGCATGAACACTTGTGATTTGTATGATTGGATGTAGGATTATTCTATAGCAAATCATTGGCATTGTTGTCAAGGACTTTGGTGCTAGTTTTTTAGATAGCTAGGATTATCTAAGAATCACTATTAAAATTTAACATAATTTATTATTTACCAAAAATAATAAAATTTTATTCTAAGACACACTTGTGAATTAACATTATCTTCTTCTTTCATGGAGAATTTCCCACCTACCAATGATACGACTAAAGGGCATGATAGAAATACAATGACTAAGGATGACATGCCATAACAAGTAAAAGTAGTCTACAAACATCTAGATCCTTACCATTTAGAATTTATATTCATACTTCACAAAAATAAATAGATGTAATGGAGAGACATGGAGGATAACATTGTGTTGTCACCTGATCAATTAATGTCATCAATGCTCATTGTAGTGTTAATGAGATAGAGCTTGAAGTAGTGGCCCTAGACTATGAGGCAATTGATGAAATCTACAAAGATTACAAACCCATGAAGTTCTAATTATGTAAGGACCAATTCATGGAGGTTTGCTACAAGGATTCTAAAGAGAATGGGGCTTCCATGCATCTAACATCGAAATTTGAAAAGGAGGATACCAATTACCAATCAGGTAGATCTCAACACTAGAATCCTCTACCCCCTAGGGGAGATGATATAAATCATCCTTCATTATGTTTAGCCTTGGTAAGCAACCAAGTTAGGGGAAATACAAGACCTAAGAAAAGGAATACATTAAGGCCATTTTTTAGTAGATAGGTAAATGAACACCAAAAGGATTACTAAAGGAAAGAAAGTGAGCATAACTCTCCCATTTCTTTACAATCATTCTCTTCATCCTCATCACCAAGCTTTAATGAGGATGAATATGGACAAGATAGGAGGGGAAATGATCATAGTCAAGGTGAAGATGATAGAAGGAATCATTGTAGGGATGGTAAAAGGGAATTTAGATGTGAACGAGGAGATGGACAACATCATGAAAGGAGGTGATGTAGACAATTCCAAGAAAGATATGATCATGATAGGAATCATGAGGACTGAGATGATCATGATGAGCCATTGCTTACTACAAGAAGCATGATAACATCCATGATGAAATTTGTATCTTTACCAAGCATGCAAGAAATAGTAGGATTAAAAGATTAGATATAAACAACATCCCAAAGGTTAAGTGAGGCTATAATGTAGACCTACATTATATAAAATCCTTTTGTGATGCCTACACCTTGCAAAGCATTAAGAATAAGTGGCACTAAAACTTTCTCCAAGAAAACTCATCAAAGAAGCTAAAAGTTGGTATCGGTCCTTGGAACCTAAATCTATCAAGAGATGAAGTGCAATGTTGGATTTTTTTAATGATAAATATTAAACATATTCTAGGGTTTTCAATTTGAGAAAACAAATTCAAGGGTGGAGATAAGATAACCATTATTCCCTTGATGCATCCTTGGAAAGATACTATTCTTTCTTTCACGTATGCCTAGGCCATGAATTTTCTCAAAGGGAGCAATTGCTCCATATCATAGATGAACTCCACAATAAGATAAGAGAGACCTTGGGGTCCATGGTCAAGGAAGATCATCTGTGATGAGAGACCATCAGTTCCAAAGGCTAATTGGCCAAGTAGCAAATCAAGAAGGTGAACTAAACACAAGAGAAAATGTAGAAGCATACAACAGGGAATCCTCAATTCACAAAAAGGAGGTACATCTCTATGAACCTTATAAAGGAGCACCATTAGAGGAGGTAGTGTAGAAAAAGACCTTGACCATTGAAAACTTAGTTACCAAAATATTAATAAAGGTTAATAAAATGTGGGACTCCATTGATGAAGAATTCTAAACTGCACTAAAGATTATAAAGTAAAAGGAAAAAAAAAATAAGAGCTAATGAGAAAGATTAAAAAGAAAAGGACATAGGGAAGGACTACTACCAACACAAAGGAAAAGTAGTTGTAGTAGAGGATATTGAAGACTTCAAGTTATATGATGATCATTATGACATTTTCCAATACAAACACTCAAAAGGTTGTTACAGTACGAACACTCGAAAGTCATATAAGGCATGATACATGACATTTCTATAAAGATGAAATATTAGGTTAATGCTTAGAATCTAGTCCATCATCATTCCCTTAAAACTAGTAGAAGATGTAATAATTACAATCATCAAGTGGTCATATGTTCATAATCTATGTGGATAATTGCAAGGAGGACTTTCCTATCATCATGAGAAGAGCTTGGCTAACCACAATCGATGCTAAGTTAGAAATCAAATATTTATTCTTGGAGATTTCTAAGAAGAATGAACAATAAGAGAGTTCTATGCATTGCGTACAATGACATAAGATGCAAATGCATGCAAAAAATTTAGGAAACAAGAAGAAAAACCATCAAAGCATGTAAATCATACGATGAACTAGTTAATTTCCAAAGGGACTTATACACAACAACCATAATATGCATGGAACTGAAAAATTTCATACAAGTACTTACATTGACAAGATGGATAAAATAAAGTAGCTTAAACACAAAATTTTGAAAGAAAGCAAAACTAGATTGCCTATAGAAACTCTAATCCTATGAACTCTTGATTGGTTCAAACTATTCTACATCATGATAGATGCATTCAACTTTGTCTTGATTGCTATGCTTACACAATTGGATGACTAGAAATATTCATACTATATCCATTGTGCAAGATAGAATATTATAGATGCATAATTGAACTACATCACAACAAATAAGGAATTGATGACAGTGGCGTATGTCTTAGAGAAAGATGTGCTTGGATACCCAATTTTTCTGCACATAGATCACAATGAAATACACTTCCCAATGAATAAGCTAGCAGTTAGCCCTTGTATTGTATAGTGGTTGGTGATCTGTTAGAAATTTAATCTTACAATAATTAACATAAAGGGAATTGAAAACATTGTTGTAGATCATTTATCCCTATTAAGATGGGATAATAAGGCTGATGAAGAGCCTCTTTTTGATTAATTTCTTGATGAAATCATTTTTGCAAAGGCAACAATGGTCATAATAGATGTAGCCAACTCATCATATATATAATTCCTCTCATATTTACTTACATAGGAGATCCATACTAAATGGGACAATAAGAAAATGCAACACTTCTTTCACCATATGACGCACTACATGGAGATAGAGGATAAACTCTATAAGATTTATGTAGATTACTTAGTGCGATGGTACATGCCTAATGAAGATCAAACAAAAATTCTCTAAGATGCATACAAGGGACCTTGTGGAGGTTGCTATGTAGGTTCAAGAATGATCATCAAAATCCTCATGAAAGGATACTTTTAGTCCATAATCTTTAAGGATGGACATTAATTTGCCAACTCCTGTAAATGATGTCCAAAAGATGAAGGAATGATTATAAGGCTAGAAGGCCCTCAATAATGGATACAACCATTATAACCTTTCAATATATGGAAAATTAATTTCAAGAAAAGCCTATATCATCTTTGTGATGGAGTATTACATGAAATGGGTAGAGGTTGCAATATTATAAAATTATACATCCATGACTACCATTAAGATTTTTCAACAAAGTGTGGTAAGCAATTTTTGTGTGCTTAGGAAACTCCTCTAATAATGAAACTCACTTTATAGGTGTTACTTTTAAGAAACTAATAAGACACTTAGGGGTAGAACATTGATGAGTAGTGAAGTAATCCAACACCCAACCATATGAGTCATGATTTGCATGACTCGATCATAATTCATGGATGAGACAATGGCAATTATGCTAGTAATTGGTTTAAGTCCATGATCATTGTCTTTCCATGTGGAGCTAGTGAAATCTAGTTGTATGGTTTAGCTCAGCGTGAGGTATAAGATAACTGATGTTAATAAGATATGAATGCTCCTAGCAAACATGATTGAAATGAAAATGGTTTCTAAGTCTAAGTAGAATAAGTAAAAAAATCTAATCTAGCCTAAGATGATGCACATTCATTCCTAATTTTCCATGCACATCTTGGGATAATGCAACTGATACTAGGATTACCAAGTATTTCACTTCTAGGCAAACCAAGCGATAATACAATTGGATTATCAAATGATCACACACAACACTCAAAATCAGTCATATTCATTTCACTTATAGTAACATGTAAAGTAAAGTGTTGTAGGAAAGTAAAACATTAAACTAGAAATAAGTAAACATTATTCTAAGTGAAAATAAGTAAATCTAGAAGAATGCTACAATAGTATGAAGTAGCTCAATCTTTATTGCTGGTGACACTTGTGCCCAAGTACAAGATGTTTGAATAGAGATGTCATTCACTAAGTCACACTACACTACGGGCATTCAAACTTCTAATCGTTAAGTGTAAGTGCATGAAAAAAAGTGCAAGAGTTTTGGTAAGTGCGTAATAAAAAATGTATGTTGGACCATTCACCTAAGTGCTATATTTATAGACGGGCATGCATCCCAAGATACCATATAGACGATGATGTAGCATTTACTATGATATCATATATTTGATATCATAGATTCGATATCATTGATGAACAAAAATATGACTTATCATACCCCCATGACTAACTGGAAACTCGTCCTCAAGTTAAAACAAAATAAGAATAGAGTCCCTTAAAAAATTAGGAGATAGATTCAACTTGACATGATTGATTGCCTATTTACATGACTTTGAATGTTGCAATGGTGTCTTTTTGAAAAATTGACACAACTATGTAACAAGATAAGACAAGAAAAAACAAAACAAAATTGAAGAACTTGATGTAGCCTAGGTATTGCCTAGTGGTGGTGGCTCTTCCATTTGTTTCTTTCTCTTGTTATTAGGCTTTTGACATTTGTATCTATTAAGCAATGCCTAAAGTTTTTCTTCCTCCATTCTGGGATTATGAACCATCCATGCTGATGAACCAATGTTTGGTGGAATTGATACATCCTAGGGACATGGCAGCTGTAGGAACATTTTGCTGGCCTTGACATACCATGCTATAAACTACCTCCTTTCGTCCTCAAATGCTAATGGTCTTTATTCTCAACTCTTGATAATCTGTCATGCATCTTCTAGGTTTGCTGCAACATCTTTTTGCCCTTGGTATATAGCATTTTCTACTTTTAACTCAAAATTTTCCACATAAAGCTTTTGCAAAGCATCCTTTTGATTGCAAAATTTCTTCTCATATAGTGCATAGGTGGTCACTACTTGTTATTCAAGCTTGTTTTTGGGCCTACCTATTATTAACATGGCTAAGTTAGAAAATTGTAGGTTTGCTAATCCCATGTACTCTATTAGGTCCTCAATCTGTAGGTCTTTGTTCTTGATTTCCACTTGGTGGATGTGAGTCATGCTATCCAAGATGGGATACTAGTCTAGATTTTGTGCTAAAATTGAGTTGATCTAGGCTTTAGCCATATATATTTCCTTCTTCTTGATATGCTTGTACATGTCCACTTGGTTGTAGAAATGTTCTTTGAGCCTTTCATGCTTCTTTGCTTCATTCTTCCATGCACTTATTTCAATGGTTGACTTTTGTTAACTTGCACATACCGCCTTCATTAAGAGGATTCTATTCTCTTGTGCTAAGTTGCTCATATCTTGGTTAACCCTCATTAGTTGTTTTCTTAACTAATGGATGCTTTCTTCAAGAGAATTTTTCTATTTTTTAAGAGTGGTCAATTGCATGTTATCTATAGCAAGTTGTTTATTTTCTTCTTATAAAGTAGTAAGTGCTTTAGCATGGGCATATGTTTGGGCTTCAGCTACTGAAGGATCCCATACTACCTTTTCCTTCTCTTTCTTCATCCTCATGGTATGGTCTATGAGGTGATTAAGGTGCTCTATTTTGAATTATTTTAACTAGTCAAGTGAGACATATTGTGTTGGATCTCTACATTTAGCACTGAGGGTTGCAAGCTCTTCTTGTAATTTGCAAACTTCATTCTCTGCATGCTCTACCATGGTTTCTACCATGACCAGGCTTCCTTTGGTGGTTATTAATTTTGATTGCACTACAATGACATTAGTTGGAATGTCAAAAATATTTATCATGACCTACCCTATCTACAATAGTTGATCAAGCACATCCTCATGATTTGTAGGAGTCATTGAGGCTAATGTTTGGGCATCTTTGGTTCTAGTAAGATTAGTTAATGGTACAATAGGTACATTGAATGATTCTTTGATATGATCCGTGATCACTTCTATGGCTCCTGCTACATATTGGTGCTGCATAACCACAACAGTGGCTCCTTCTCTAGTTTCAAGCATCACTTGGAACAATGTAGCATTCCTAGAGATCTATTTTGACCATTCATTCCCTCCTCTTAACTATAATGAGATTTATTCACTTGTAGGATTAGTGGAAACTATGGGCCTGATAGCACTATCGATGAATTTATATAGATTGATCTCTTCTTTGCTTCCCCAACTAACTATTTTAGCAATTTGTTGCAAATGGCTCATTGATGGTTGACAATTCGATAGCGATGGTATTAGAACTTACTATTGCTATTTCTCTTATTGTTGTTGTTGCTACTATTGTTGCTATTGATCACTAATTCTAGCTTGCTACTGTTGCTTAGTGGTTTTTGTGGTTTCTTTTATGCCTATTTATGTTTCCACTTGGTCCTTTTTCAAAGGTGCCAGTTTAAGCATTTCAATATATGAGGCAATTGGAGCTTTCCTAAGAACATCATTTGTGTATCTTAGGATGCTAGCTTGTTTGCAAAGATTCCTAATGGGGCAAGGAAATGGAAGTATCAACTTCCATACCTTCTTTTCTTCAAACTGCCTTTGGATTTCAAGGAAGTAGAGGTGGGTAATATTTGCATTAAATTTTTCCATTAGAATAGAACTTCCTTGACTCACATAGGTTGAAATTCCATTAAGTATTTTTGTTAAAAATAGAAGATATGTGCCAATTTTAAAATAAATTCTCTCATTAGGGATCAATTCACTATAGTCTTTATCATCTTTACCATAGGCTTGCTATAACCATAGTTTTCTGGTGTCTGTGTTTGATCTAGTGGATAGCTATGATATCTTTGCCCCCTTCATTGGGTATGTTTAGAGCTTTGGCAATGACCTTTATGGAATAGGAGACTAAGACTCCTTTGATTCTGACTATGGCATTTGCTTGCTGATTATGCTAGAACTATTAATTCTCTCCTAAGTACCAATATCTGCTATTTGAAAGTGTTGTTCATAATGGTGACGCTTGAAGTTGTGCCTTCATTGCATTAGGAGAGAATTTTGTAAATGGATTAAAGTTGAGTTCCAAAGTGACTATGGTCATGACTGATTTTTCTTGGATTACTTGGAGGCATTCAGGTGATAACGTAAGTCATTGTCCTTATTCAAGTATTAGAAGAACTTCTGCCTCTACTTGGGCAGAGTTCTTTATGGTAAGAGTTTGCTGATGTATGCTAAACGATTGAGCCTCCTACTCTTCATGTTCTAATTGTGAGACTTGTTTTTCCATTTGGCCTCTCCCATGGCCTCTTAGTCTTCTACTTGCAGGTTGTGGAAGTTCACCTTGTGCTCCTATCTTTGGGATCATCTGCAATCAATCAAGGGTTTGGAACTATTAGAGTATTCTCATAAAATCTTAAAAATTTTACACCTTACTCATACCATTAGTTATATCAAGTTCTTAGTTTCTTATGATTGCAGAGTAAAAAGGTTTTCAAAAAGTAACCCCATTAGTGCTTTCCTATGGGTTAAGATAATTGTCATGGTTAATTAGGAGTCTTATTAAGGTTGTTTTGGCCTTTATATGAATGATTTTCTTAAAAAATTCTTGTTATCCCCTTTAAACTTACCCTTATAACACTTTTCAAGTGTTAGAAAATTTCAAAAAATTAGCTTAGATTTTCCTTGCTAGCAGCCCCCCATGATGAAGATGAACAATTTGGGATTAAATAGATTTGAAAATCATGAAAATTGGAGCTATAGTGTGTAAGTTATGGCTTGGGGAAGTTAGAAGGTTAGAGCTCTCAAGAAGAAAAGCAAAAAATCCCTTTGCTGCAAATGAAAATGTCAAGAAATTTGCTAAGTGTATGCTCATATATATAGTTTTTTATATGTGTGATATCGGGGATCATATATTGGAGCTACAATATTGGAGGCCATTTGATATCAAAGCTACAATATCGTCATTGAAATTTGAGAATTTTTCTTGAGATTTTTGGGAGAAAATTGGGTTAAATCAATTATTTAGAAGATAATAAGCATGTCTAAAGGGTCTTGAAGTAGAAATGATGCTTTGATTATGCGAAAAAATGGTCATTCAAAAATTCATGAAGAAGGGATCTCAGGCTATGAAAGTTTATTGGTCATGTATGAGATGGATAAGAAGGTGATGAAGTGTCATTAAGTCAATGCGTTGACTGGGCCGCGTATACGGGGCCACGTATACGTGGCCGTGTTGATGCGGGCCCATCGACGTAGCCTTCCTATGTCGACATGGCCCTGTTTACACAGCCGCCTATCTTGGCCTATAAATAAGAGGGCCTTCCACCTCATTTAGGCATCTTTTCAATTAGTTGTAGTGAAGCTCTTGTAGTTTGTTCCCATAGGAGATAGAATATTTTCCAAGTGCCCACAGTAGGTGTAAGAAAAGTGATCAGCTCTTTATTCGAGTGTTGATGTATTTGAGCCCATTGGTGTGACAACAATAAAGATGAACTATTCAAACATTCCTTGCAGCATTTGGACTTAGCTATTTTATACATTGAATAGTTTAAGATGTTTATGCTTCATTAGTTACTTGTTAATTACTTAAGTTTTTGTTATTATGATTTCAATCGCTATTGTTCATTCATAGTTCGTAAAGGTTATAAGTACAACCATCTCGAACGTAACTCAAACACTTGGTAAACCTAGTGACGCTTAACATCTGGTAACCCAAAAGTGTTAGTAGATGCTTAGAACGTGCTCAAAAGATGGGACCAGATACTTATGTTAGGAATAGTTAAGATTTAGATTAAGATAATCTTAGATTAATTAATATTCTAGCCTTACTTTCCAAGATAATTAGTCACCAAAAAGATAATTAAAAAGCTATAAAAATCATTAGCCTTAGTCTCACTTAACCATCGTAAACAGAACCTCACAAGTGAGATTAGGATGACAACGACCGTTCTAACCCATGGTTTCACTGGTTAGAGTCTGGTGTATGTTAAGTTCTTACAGTCTGTGGATTTCGATCGAGTCATGCGTGAACGCTCGTGATTCGTATGGTTGGGCATAGGGGTACCTAGCCGCTCATCAGAAGGGAATGGATTCTTTGGAACATGGATGGAGTTATTTGTTAAAAAGGGAAATATTTATTGATATTTATTAATATTGGAAGGCTCAAGATGATGTGGAATTATTGGACAAGTATGAGATACAATAGTTATACAAGTGGGTCCTCCCCAAAGTAGGCTTCAACCCTTAGTGTCCTTGGATAACCACACCTAAAAGTGTCCTTAGGTACTCAAGGAGTTAAATGTAATGCATACCTATTGAGTAACACACACATGTTATTATCACAAAATTGGAAAGATTACATTATATCATACAAAACCATAAGTCATGATTTGTTGTACAATGAGGTGAGATGGATTTCAGAAAGCATTGCAGAGAATTGGGGCATGAAGTTGCTTACCATAGACATAATGAATTCTTTTTTTTATTAGTGCTTAAAGTAATCATTAGCCTTTCTGTCCAAGATTCAATACCAAGTCCAAACCTCATCTCGTGACATTGCATTATTTCACCTTTAAAATTCACCACCATATGACTATCAAAATTGCAAGCAGTAGCATCACTTGGAGTATTGTCCAAGGGAGGAGTTTATTCATTGCATTTCTTTTTGTATTTTGTTTTAGTTTTCTGAGAAGCTTCCTACCTTCAGGCATGGGTAACATGTCTTTCTAATTAGTCACCTAGAAGTTTATTCTATGCGTGATTTTTATTTTTTAACTATGTCAACCTTACCAGAGGACTATCTTTAGGCATGGGTAAAATGTCTTGCTAGTGACATGATAAGGTAGCACTTATTGTACAAATAATCAGTTCCTTATAACTTGATAACATAGATAAATTTTTAATTTATTTGAGACTGCATCTTACCTTATTCTTAGTGTTTTATTAATGATGTAACAAACATATGTTCAAGTAAAATGGAAAACAAAGTAGAAAAAAATCATAAAAGATAGTAAAGAATGAAAAGCTAGAAAGAATGGTAAAATCAATAAAGAATAGAAAGATGTCAAAGAATTAAGAAATGATTGAAGAAATTGAAAATATAAAAGAATCATAAAAGGTATTAAAAAATGAAAAAATAAAAGAAAAGTGGAAAATCCAAGAAAGTACCTATGGGTCCAGATGGACACCCCCATGACTATCATTAGAATCATTTAGACAAAAGAGAGAATAAGTAGAAGTTTGTTGATCAAATTAAGTAGACCTCTTGGGATATTCATAGTAGCATTTGACTTGTTGGATATTAGTAAGAATGAGCTTATGTGGATAGGATGGGTGGTAGATGTGTAAGGAACCTAATGGATAAATGGCTTGAACAATGTATGGTCCCTTCCAAAGTGTTTGGAATTTGGCTATTGGGGTAGATGATTAAGATTATAGTAAAGGACCTTATCACTTGGTTTTATAGTTGGTTGCCTTATTCATGAATCATGCTTTAGCTTGGAGTAATGTTTATAAATCTTGTTGCTCATAAGTGCTACAAGTCTATTTTCTTCCAAAATATTTAGGTTCATGAGGTGTTCCCATCAGGCGAAGCTTAGATCAAGGTCAAGTTAACTAGCAATAGTTGAAGTGTGAAGCTTTTCTTGGATTCGGAGCATTGGAAACTTACCATAGACTAACTCGTATGGTGAGTATCCTATAGGTAATTTCCATGTAGTTCTATAGGCCCATACAGAATCATTTCATTTAATTCTCTAATATTTCCTAAATCTACTAACCATCCTAGTAAGTATCTTAGTAATCTCTTAGTTAGTTACTTCAGCTTGATCATTTGCTTGGGGATGATATGGTGTTGTTAACTTATGATTCACCCCAAGTTGTTGCATGAGCCCTTTGAACATAGCACTAATGAAGTGACTCCCATTATTTGATATGAGCATTCTGGATACTCCAAATCTATTCACCACATGCTATTGGAAAAATTTGGTAGCTATTTTGGTTGTATAATCTTTAACTACTCTTTCCTTTTCCCACTTTGTATAATAATCCACAGTCATAAGGATGTATGCTTTTTCATTTGACATTGGTGTTATGGGTCCCATAAAATTAATTCTCCATATGTTGAATGGCTTAAGTGGTTGTATCCAGTGTTGTGGGTCTTCATTTTTGGTCGTTATTCCTCCATCCCTCTAGCGTTGTTTACAAGATTGTGAAAAATTGTGGACATCTCTGAACAATGTAGGCCAAAAGTACCCTATTGTCATAAGTTTGAGTGTCATTCTTCACCTTGCGTAGTGGCCTCCACAAGGACCTTCATGAGCATCTTGTAAGACTCGTTGTTGGTCCTTCTCTAGCACACATGATCTGATTAGCCCATCTACATAAATCTTGTATAGATTGCCATTAATTTTCATATACCTTTTGGCTCTATGAAGGAATTTCTATTTTTGTTTCTTACTTCAATTATCAGGAAGCTCTTGTGTTAATAGATAAGTTAGATATTCTAATGTCCATGGCTTCCCTATTGAATTTATAGCCTTCCCTATTTTAGTAAACAAGTTCTCATCAAGGAATTGATTAGACAAAGGTTCTGCTTAATCCTAGGTTTCCCACCTTAGCCTTGATAGATGATCAACTATCGCATTTTCTATGCCCTTTTTATTGGTCATCGTAATGTTAGACTCTTGTAGGATAATGAGCAATCTAATCACCCTAGGACTAACCATTAGTTTGTTCATAATGAATTAGATGGCATTGTGATCACTATGGACATATATTTGATACCCAAGCACATAATGGAAAAAATTTTCCATTGTGAACACCATTTCCATGAGCTTATTTTTTGTTGTGGTGTAGTTTAGTTGCACTCTGATGATGCTTCTACTAGCATAGTGTATATAATAGGATCTCATTTGGTCATCTAGCTATGTCAGAACTACACCAAGTGCGTAGTTGGAAGCATCTGTCATGATGTGAAAAGGCCTTGACCAATCTAGAGCTTAGAGGATTGGTATTTTAATCAATTTTTGGTTTGGAGTTTCAAATGCCTTTTCACATGACTCTATCCATTCAAAGGGTGTATCCTTCTTAGTAAGTTCCACTAGCGAATTTGCTATTTTTGAAAAATTCTCAATAAATATTCAATAATATCTAGTATGGCCCAACAATGATCTAACATGTTTAATTGTTTGTAGCCTTTGGATCATGTTTTGTATGACTAAAATTTTGTCAAGATATACTTCAACATCTTTCTAAGAGATTTTGTGTTCCAACACTATCCAATCCTAGACCAGAAGGTGGCTTTTCTACCAGTTGAGCTTGAGATTAGTTCCCACACATCTTTTTAGTACTTGCTCCAACTGGTCCAAAGCTTGCTTGAAATCTAGCTCATATGTTGAAAAATTTCCATGAATACCTTAATGCCATTTCCAATTTTCTTTTAAAAGATGCCAAGTACTAGTCTCTAGAATATTGTTGGTGCACTGCAAATACCAAATGGCATCTGCTTGTAGGAAAATGTTCTCCATCGACTGCTAAATGTTGTTTTCTCCTAGTCCTCAAGTGCAATGCGTATTTGATTGTAGCCACTTTATCCATCCAGAAAACTATAGTACTCATGTCCTGCTAATGTATCTCGGACTTGGTCAACAAACGACAATGGAAAATGATTCTTGAATGTGGCAAAATTCAACAATAAAAAATCAATGCACACACTCCACTTGCCACCCTTCTTTGGAACAATCACTAAAGAACTGGTCCATTCACTATTCGCAATAGGATAGATGAATCCTACCTTTAGTAACTTTTCTAGTTTTTGCTTGACAACTTCTTTTAGTTTCAAATTAAGCCTCATTTGGGGTTGGTGACATGGTTTTACTACTAGATTAGTATATATTCAATGTTGAAAAATTCTTGGATCAATTCCCATGATCTCATTGTAAGATCATGCAAATGTAGTAGGCCACTTGTTAACAACTTCCAGTAACTTCTATTTTCAATCCTTATTCAAATTGGCATTTATTATTATCAGCTTCTTGTAGTTCAAGAAAGCATATTCTAATGTTGCTGGTACGGGTTTTAATTTCAATAGTTCTAGCTCCATAGTATTTGGGATTTCTAATTGTCCCTAGTTCATGGGATGCGATATCGCGTATGCGATATCACATCGGCCGCGATATCACATCCCTCATGATATCGCGTATGCGATATCATGTCTTCCCTTGTGATATTGCATACGCAATATTGCAGTGCGTCACCAAATCTATAAATAAGAGGCAACTCTCCCTTGTTTCACAATCTAGATCTAGACCCTTAGTGAAACTCTGGCAGTTTTACCTCTCCAAAGATAAAATAATTTCCATGTGCCCGTAGTAGGAGTCCCAAAGTGAACGGATCTTTATTCGAGCAAATATTGTACCTGAACACAAGTTTGTGTATGGAAATAAAGATAAAATTTTTGGATAAACCTTGCAGTGCATGGACTAAGCTAATTAGGACTTTAATTATTGTTATTTATTGTTCATCATTTAATGCTTTATTAGTTAATTAAATCTCTCTCAACCCTTCTCTCATAGTTAAGTGCATTCAGTACGACCACTTCGAGCACGTGCGTTATGCTTGGTAGTTCTAGTAACGAATAGCGTTTGGTAATCCCAGAAGGTTGCATTGGTTCAAGGTGTGAATAGCAAGTGGGAATGGATACTGATGCTAGACATTAGAACTTAGTTAGTTAAAGTTAGTTACTTAGTCTCTTCACCCTTTCCTCCTAGCATAGGTGATAAAAACATAAAAGATATAAAAATCACATACCTCAGACTTGCTTAACCATACAATCGTGACAAATATAAGTAAGTTTGGGAAGACAACAAACAATTGACCTTAAGTGTTCCATAAGGCATGTAGGTACTTAGTCTGCGAAGTTCGACTGAATCGCGTGTGTAACGCTTGTATTAGTATGGTTGAGTGTAGGGGTACCTCACCACTCATCATTTGCACCATTGCCAGGGACTAAGTTGTTTGTGCGCTACGTAGAACATAGGAAATCATCCACATCATTGGGAAGCTTAAGCGAACTCTTAGGGTTAATCAGAAGAAAATTTAAACAATGGTCAATAGCACACCGACAAAATAACAATGTCTTCTTCTTCTCATAAGAGCACTTCATCACCTAGGGATCACACAAGAGATAGTCAATGGTCTAACATGGATAACCAAGAACCACCAGTTCCTCAATAGTATCGAGTGGTACCGATGAGTATATACCCAATTTTACGTTTATCCTCCATCAGGATGAACAATTGCACTGGAGAGATTTACAAGGTAACATAGTGTTACCCCCCAGATCGGGTAGTCCCTAACATGCTCCTTCGTGCTCTTGCAAAGATAGGCATGATGGAATTATACACTGAATACGTTGCGGAAGATTATGACATAAGCGATTACCATCCCACAGTAGTGCAACATCTAAGGGACTCATGACAGGAGAGTTATCACACATCATTGAAGAGCAAAGGACCCCGCAACGCTTCGCCTGTCATAAGAGAAGTTAAGGGTGGTGAACCTATCTCAATAGGTTCTCCACAAAATGATGTTCCCCCTCCTCACGATGGTGAGGAGGTAGGGTATTAGAACCTACACTCTACAATTCACAACCCTGGTTCTGATTCCCATGAACACCAAGTGTTCAATGAGGGAACACAAACACATGAAAAAGGTAGGAAATATGATCGTCATCAAGATCAGGGCCGTAGCCACCAAAGAGACGGTAAGAAACATCATCATGGTGATGGTTCCTCTTCTTCTTCCCCTTTATCACATCATTGACCCTCTCCTTCCACATCGGGATGCATCACAAAAAGCACAACGATGAGGATAAGGGTAAGCAAGATGAGAGACCTCGATGAGAGAGTTAAGAGCGAGGACGAGGGCATTCTAGAGAGTCAAGGCATGAAAGAAGGGAAAGTAGGGAACCATGTAGGCATCATAGATGTCATGAGAGAGATGATCATGATGAACCCCTACTTGCCACCTGAAGTATGTTAGAAATTACGGAGGCAGTGAGAATACCTACAAGGCACCAAAAAGATAGCTGGATGAAGAGACTAGACATGAATAATATCCCACAATTTGAGGGGGGATACAATGCTGATATGCAAAATCACTTACAGGAATTCCACGATGCCTACGCCCTACAAAATATTGAAAATGAGTGGCATAAGTTAAAGTTGTTTCCTAGGACATTCATAAAAGAAGCAGAGAGTTGGTACCAGTGTTTAGAGCCAAAAACCATTAGGAGTGGAGTACAATGCTAGAATTGTTTAACGATAAATACCAAACATACTCCAAAGTGTCCAACTTGCGTAAACAGATCCAAGGATGGAAGCAAGGTACTCATGAACCCTTGGATGCTGCCATGGGATGATATTATGCATTACTACATCATTGCCCAGGCCATGGTTATGCACAACGGGATTAACTCCGCCATCTCGTAGATGGGCTAAGACATGAAACTAGGAGAACCCTTGGGACATATGCCAAAGGGATATTATCTAAACTTAGATCCCATGAAGTTCATATATTTTTGGAATAAGTAGCTAAAGAAGAAGGGGAGCTACGGAAAAGAGAAAGTGTGGAAGAGTACAACCACGATCCTTTCCTCTGAAAGAGGGGAGTAAGATTCTGTGAGGAAGAGGATGAGTCACCACTCAAAGAGTTGGTGAATAGAAAAACCTTGTCACTTCAGAAATTAACAACAGAAGTGTCGGCTAAGGTAGATCAAATATGGAGCTCCTTAGATAGTAAAATTGAAACCATTCTAAAAATCGTAGAGGAGTCTCAAGAATGAAGTAGCATGATAAGAAAAAGCTGAGAGATTCAAACCATGCATGTAACAAGGATAATGGAAAAATGACTATCGTCGATGAGGTTGTGAACTCTGACATGGACAATGACGGTGGATGTGAGATCTACCAATATGACCATCCTAAGGGATGTTGCCCAATAATCTCACATCTACAAGAGTCTGGGGTGTATGCACTCAACCCAAGACTTAACAAATGGTAAGCACCTTGAAGGTTACCTTATCCCCAAGGTAACCTAAGGCAATTCCACCAACCGTTAACATATTATCCAAGTGGAACTCCACCACAACC
>MNCI01023097.1:726130-777366 GCA_015680685.1 Gnetum montanum | reverse complement strand
AGCCCACCAACATGCATGGAACGAACTGGGGGAAAAAATTGCACCCACAATGAAAGTAGAGATACATTGGAATATGAGCATCACCAACTTCCAACCCTTAACCTAAAAACATCAATTGGGAGAAGTTGGACACTTTTAAGAAATTCAAACAAATGCTCACTATTTTGGATCTCTCCCTTTCAATTTAGTTATGGAGGAGATGGCCACCTTTGCTGATCATTTGAGGCCCTCAGTTTCTTTTAAGTTTTGTTTTACACATTTTTTTTCCACTTTTTTGTTTTCCACTTTTTTTTTTACAAATTTCTTTAACTTTTCTTGTTTTTGTTTTACAACATCTTTTATACTTTTTCATTTCTTTGTATGTGTGTGCGTGTTTATCTATTTTGTTAAGTTTGTCACCCAATAAGTGCTCTAATGATGGTATGGACTATTTTCTACTGGTTGCTAATGTTTGGCTTTTACCTTTAAGATTATGATGTTGATACTAAGGTATGGTTCTTTTGATATAACAGGCAATGAGATCACTTCATCTATGCATGCATGAATTCCTATGGTGTCCCTTGGCTTGGAAATGTACAGTCCCTTTCTAAATAAGAACTTGCAATGAATCAGTGACCGAGTATTTCTCAAACTAAGGAAGGACTCAAGGATTGAAAAGGGTGTGGCTTCAAAGGAACTTGATGCATTTGTGTTGGCCATTCTCTTGGGTGCTTGGATTTTTTCTTCTTGAGTTTTCCTTCCCATTCTGACATTGCTCCATTATTGGGAAGCTAAGTTAATAAAAATAACAAAGTCTTTGCATGGTGTGGTTCTCAGGTATAAACACATAAAACAATAAAAAAAAGATAAAAAAAACAAAATACAGTGAGAATTCAAAGCACACCCTTTAGACGAAATAATCATTTGGGCTACAAGCATTGGTTATGGAACTAAAATAACATGTTCCCTTTAACTAAGGCCCTTCTCGCTTCCCATTCTCTCCTCCTTCATTTCGTCGAAATGGTGGTGGCTCTTTGGTGAAGGCATTCTTGTTACCTCAAGTGGATGGATTGGCCGAATGCATTAATCTGAAGTCATTGGATGTGGTTTGTTTAAGGCCGGACTTGGAATGGGATCTACTAAGTCACATTAATCATTGAATACACAAGGGGTTGCACATCACCTTGTTCTTGAGATTCCATTCTATTCTATTCTCTTCATCATTCTTCCTCCATTGTTCACCTCATTGCTGGTTGTATCATTAGTGTATATTTTGGTTGATGCATTGCTTTCTTTTTGGTAAATTCTTGTGGTTAAGACTTTAACTCTTGTTCCAAATGACATTCCCAGAGCCTACGGACTCTTCGAATGTGGGTTTGTCAGGGCATTAAGGGCATGAGCCTGCTTTGGGGAGGACCCACTAGCATTCCTATTTGGTACACCAGTTAAATTCTTTCCCTTAACATTTTTGCATCTTGTTCATTTCTTCGTACACCATTTTGTTCATTTCCATCTTGACATCCATTTCATCGACATTATAGTTGTCTCTTTTTCTCTATCTTTCTTGTTCTTTTTCTTTCTCCATTCTATCACTATTGGAGGTTCGCTCTTAGTCATGGGGGTCCTAACCCAATTTTTTCAATTTTCTCCTAACCCCTACACCTTCAATAGTCACCACTATTATATCTCTAGACCCGTATCAGCCATACCACAACTCAGCCAATGGACCTTTCACCGAAGCAAGGTATCAATTGCATTATGATTCATTTACCCTTGCTAATAAAAGACTGTGTTGTGTGTGCAGATGACAATTATGCAACAATGGATTGGATCTGGAGGGAACACTTGGAATGGATTGGTGCTGAAGTAGCTATGCAAGGAATGAGATGGATGGTGCACTTATGGATAGATAACGAAAGGCGTAATCTTGGTGTTGGCAGCAGCAGACTTCTTCTCTCTTCTCTCTTCTCTCTCAGATGCCAAATAAGGCCTGATGTCAAATGTATAAAGCGTTCACCCTTGTTGTCATGAACACTAGTTTTGTCATGTTCTGTAATGATGATCCATTCACATGTCATCCCACTCACCATTAGTTCCATTCAAGTCAATAATCCCATAGCTTCCCAATATTTTGTAAGGAACTCGAGGACAAGTTTTTATTTAGTCATGGGGGTATGATGGGATGCAATATCGCATGGGCCACGATATCACATCCCCCACGATATATCATACACGATATCGCGTCTTCCCCTACGATATCGCGTACATGATATTGCAGTGCATCACCAAATCTATAAATAAGAGGCAACTCTCCCTTGTTTCTCAATCTAGATCTAGACCCTCAGCGAAACTTTGGCAGTTTTACCTCTCTAGAGATAAAATAATTTCCATGTGCTCACAGTAGGAGTCCCAAAGTGAACGGATCTTTATTTGAGCAGATATTATACCTGAACACAAGTTTGTGTATGAAAATAAAGATGAACATTTTGGATAAACCTTGTAGTGCATGGACTAAGCTAATTAGGACTTTAATTATTGTTATTTATTTTTCATCGTTTAATGCTTTATTAGTTAATTAAATCTCTCTCAACCCTTCTCTCATAGTTAAGTGCATTCAGTACGGCCACTTGAGCACGTGCGTTACACTTGGTAATTCTAGTAACGAATAGCGTTTGGTAATCCCAGAAGGTTGCATTGGTTCAAGGTGTGAATGGCAAGTGGGAACAGATACTGATGCTAGACATTAGAACTTAGTTAGTTGAAGTTAGTTACTTAGTCTCTTCACCCTTTCCTCCTAGCATAGGCGATAAAAACATAAAAGATATAAAAATCACATACCTTAGACTTGCTTAACCATACAACTGTGACAAATACAAGTAAGTTTGGGAAGACAACAAACAATTAACCTTAAGTGTTCCATAAGGCGTGTAGGCACTTAGTTTGTGGAGTTCGACTGGATCACATGTGTAACGCTCGTATTCGTATGGTTGAGTGTAGGGGTACCTTGCCACTCATCACTAGTCTATTTCTTCTTGTTGACCGATTCATGTGTAGCAATGCCTTTTCCTTATCTGTTCCATCTTATCTATCTCTTCTATGTAGGCACTAACAATTTATTCTGTTGATTCCATGTATTTATTAGATTCAATTTCTTCATTAGTGATCAACCACTAGGTGCTTTCTTGTTGTATGGTTGCTGCATACAGATACTTTTGCATACATATTTCTTTCATACATTTATTACATGCTTTGTTATTTATCTATTTGATAGCCCATATCTTCTGCATGCAATTGCACCTATTATTGTTGTATGCCATACATGAAACTCTACGTCTTCGTATAATGTTAACTTCATCTTTCTTAGAAATTTTCAAGGACAAGTCATGAATACCAAGCTTATCATCAACAGTGCTATGCCAAGCCCTTCTCATTATGATTAAAAATTCTCCCTTATTTTAACCTACATAAATAACCAGAAAATCTACAGGGTAAGACCAGCCACTAATGGTGGTGATCACATCATCCCCTTGTCTTAGTGGAACTATGATTGATTGGTCAACAAACTTTAACCGAACATTACTTTTCTTCAATGGTGGAAGATTCCAGGCCTAATACATGTCTTGTGAGATCAGGTTTACTCCTAACCTGGAATCAAGTAGAGCCTTGCATCATTTTTTCCCTGCTACTTGAAGGTAAACTAAGGGACTTCCCAGATCTATTTTCTTCTGTGGAAGTGTTGTTACCTTTATCCAATGGGTGATTGTTTGTGTGAGCATGACAATGGTTACATTGGCATTCAATGAAGAAGGAAGTCTAGTATTCTTTTGAGGAGTAGATGTGGATGGGGTAGGAGTAGATGTAATCCCCATCCTTCAAACCTTCTCAAGACTTGTTTGGAAGAACAGTCATTTCCTGGGTTGTGGTTTGCATGTGATCACTTCCTCTTGCATATTGACCACCCTTGAACTTTTTTGTTGCTGCTGTGATGGTAATTCCCCCTGCATGATAGGAGGTGGCATTGGTTGTAGAGGATTTAAATGTTAATGGGAAGAACCACCTATAGATGGATGCATATATAGGTTTGAATCTGTCCTTGGTGGTGTTGGTTTGTGATACTTAGTGGGATAATATTATGGATTCTGGACTACGGCATTGGTAGGAGAGATTGGATATAGTACATAGTATCCATATAGATCTGGCTGCCGATATGGATTCTGTTGACGTGGTGGTGGCATAGCCCATGATGTTGCCATTGCTGATAGTACTATTCTTGTGGTTGCAAGTAAGCTCCACTTGGATAGTACATGGTTTGTACATGGTTTGGAGGTTCTGCCTGTAATTACCTTGAGGATAAGGTAATCATTTGGGCATTTGTTTCTTGATAAACCTGGGGTTAAAATCAAGGGATTAAAGCTAATGTTGGAATATTGTTACATCACTTCATGTATAAATATGAACTAATGTGAATAGGAATGTGGTGCCTCACGGCTTACCCTAGTTTGGTTGGGGGTATGGACCAACTCATCATTTTTATGCATTCTTTATATTCTATCATATGGAGTTTGATGTTTGGTTATTTTGATTCTTTCTCATTTCTTAAATTTCTCTATATCAATGCTCTCAATCCATTAGGCTACATTCAATGAATTAAACACTTTAATGCAACTTCCTGCCTTTAAGATTCATGCTAGCCAACCAACGCTGGCGTGATCAAAATTATGATTAATCTCACTGATTTTCTAGACTTCTTTGCCAAATTTCAGATGCTTACTGATTCAATTGCTGGCCTCACAAATTTGGAAGAGTTGATCGTGAATGCAAATGCTTTATTGTTTCTACCAGACACTATTGGATTGCTGAAATCACTTAGAATCCTGAATGTGGCTGGAAATAGATTGAACGCATTACCCGACAGCATTTCTCAATGCAGGTACCAGTTAAATAACCTTTAAGATAGTTACATATATGGCATTTCCAGAAATTCAGGTTCAATCTTAAGTTTGTGATGAAATTAGAGTGCTTTCATTCATTCAGTTCACTAAAACTTCATTGTCGGTTATTTAGTTGACTACAAGTTCATTGTTGGATCTTGTGCAGTCCTTTAATTGAGCTAGATGCTAGCTTCAATGAGTTGACTTATTTACCCACACGCATGGTAGATGGATAATGCAGTTTTCAGAGGCTTGATGTTCATCTAAATAAGTTAAGGTACTTGCCATCATCTTTTTGTGAAATCAGGTCTGAGGGTTCTGAATGCCCACTTTAACGAGCTGGGTTCCCTGCCCATAGCTATTGGCAACCTACAGAATCTTGAAGTCCTTAATGTCAGTGGCAATTTTACTGATTTGACAAGCATTACAGATACAATTGGGGATCTAATGAATCTTGTAGAGATTGATCTGAGTAATAATCAAATCAAAGAATTACCTTCCTCGTTTGGCAGATTAACTAATCTTGAGAAAATCCGTCTGGACCAAAACCCACTTGTAGTCCCACCACACGATGCTGTTAGGCATGGTCCTGAGACCATTATGGAGTACATGTCAAAGAGGTGGGTGGACTATTCATTAGAGGAGGAGCGGAAGACTGTAATGGAGATGAATGAAATCCAATCTGAACAGACTTGGGTGCAGCGTGGCACCCAGCTTGTTGGAGGATGGCTTTTTGGTGTGGCAGGAGGTCTATCAGAATACTTTGGAACAAGCAAAAGTTCTCATGAAAATGATTTTTTGAACCAACAGCTATGAACATGTATTTCTTGTACACAAAAGGTTCCCATTATGCGTTGTGCACCTGCTAGCTATTTCATGTTGAGTTTTCAAACCTTGAACTCGTCAAAAGTTCTGGTTGATAGCTTTGTGTTAGTGTTGTCAGCAGATGCTGATCCGAACTTTCAAATGATTTTTTATATGATTGAGAGCTTATACAATGGTGCAAACCTTCGCTTAGTTTTTAGGGTTTCAATTCAAATCCTTGATTGGATGTCTGATTTCTGCAGTGTACCATTTATTAAATTTTGCGTTAGAACTACTGGCCAAATTTTATTAATTTATTAATTTATAGGAGGTATTTCTGTGGTTCCAAAAAAGTGAGCCTAGGAAAATATGTTTTAATGTTGACAGGCATAGAGAGTGAAAAAAACACTTATAAGAGAGCATGCGATGCAATTTACGTTCTAGAATTTTCATGCCATGATATAATAATATTCTTCAGCGAACACTATTCAAAGCAACCCTCTAAATGGTCATGTCATGATGGGATGCATTTCCACCGGCTCTCTGCAGTCTTGCTTTGAGTGGATAATCAGTTTTCCTATTATTGATGATCTTTGGAAGTGTTTCGAGTGTTTTTCTAGAGAACAAGGTTCAGGTTAGATACACTGGCTATTGTGTACTAAAAAGTGAAGCTGACATTTTAAAGGTTACTTTATCTAAGGATTGATTGTTAGTATAGGGGTAGGATTTTTGATTTGAAAGATCCAAGTCATGGATTCAATTTTGATGGGCAATGATGAGTTATAGTTGTTTAGGTATACTTGATTTTTGATTTGAAAGATCCAAGTCATAGATTCAATTTTGATGGGTAATGATGAGTTATAGGTTTTTAGGTATACTTATATTACAATTATTTTGGGGAATCAGGTCCCTGAAAAATCAATTAGATTCTAGGGATTGTAAGTGAAGGTAATGAAGTTTAACATTGTACATTGTACATTGTACACTAATCTTGCTTGTACTATGTGTAGCTTATGAGGATTATGATTTGTGGCATCATTATTTGTTTCCCATAGTATATTTCATATTACTAGATTCCAGGGATTTTAGGTGAAGGTAATGGGGTTTAACATTATACACTAATCTTGCTTGTAGTATGTCTGGCTTGGCTTACCAGGATTATGATTTGTGGCATCATTTTTTTATTCCTAATAGTATAATTTGTGTCACTAGGTTTTAGGGATTGTAGGTGAAGGTAATGAGATTTAACATGGTACACTAATCTTACTTTTTGTATGTCTAACTTATGATTTGGGGTATCATTATTTTTTTATCAATAATATACTTTTTATTCAAGTTCATAATTTTTAATATAATATAAAAGAATTCGTTAAACCCTTCTTGTAAGTATTCATGTTCATGTTCAACCTTCCTTGTGCGTATTCATGTCCATCTTTAATATAATTTAAAGCAACGCGTTAAATTACTTCACAAGATTCATTCCGATGAAACCGAAACCGAAACTGAATTTGAAATTTATAATTTAAGACCTGAACACTACAGTTTTGTCAACCATCCTAACGCACAATTAAGACCATTTCCATTTATTATCCTTGCTTATTTTGTTTTCTCCCTCTCGGTTTAATCGTAGGTTGGAGTCTTCTTGTTGGAATCTTATCATTTTCGTTGTTACGGGCATGTGCCCTCTCACACAATTTCTGGCATGTTTCAATTCAGGAAAGCCGTGCTCAAGCACCTGATTTGAACAGTAATTATCTACTTATAAAAACTTAATCGGCATTGGCGGTCGAGGGAAGGATAACTCCCGTCCAATCCCAACTTGCAACTGCAAAACCCAAACCTGATTCAGAAACGAGTCATGGCCCATTTTCTGTATTCTGTGAATGCATATCCAAAATCGCCCATAAAAAACCAACCTCTCCTCAAACAAAAATCAACCGGCACATCCCAACCAGTGAATTCAATTTTCTTTTGTTTTTCCCTGCATTGCAATTGGGATCTTTTCTTTGTTTTTTCGTTTAAATTGATGATGTTGTAACAAGTTAATTAATTAATTGCGGTATTTTTCTTGTGCTGGATGAATGTCCCCTGGATTTTCCATATCTATCATCACTGTCAGGATCACAACACTGCTGGAACCGAGTAAGCAACTGGGAGCCGGTCCCATGTGCTTCATGCATAACAATTTTGCCCATTTTTTTTTTTCACATTAAAGGGAGCATCTTAACGAACAACTTTATTCACACAGACCTGCCACATGGGCACTTACAGAAAAAAATGCTTATGCTGTAACAGGCAGGAGCCTATTTTTATCACAAAGTCCATTTTAATCATGCAAGCATTGGGATCAAGGTCTAGATGATACAGTATAAAAGAGACAGATTGCAGGAATCTGAACACAAAAAAACTTCTTCTTCCCAAACATAGAGAAATGCATGCCAGTTCAGTGTAATTTGGAAGTGTGGCTGTATGTCTTGGGTGGGTATGTGAGTTCATGGAGAAGTTGAGACTGGTATTATTATCTGTAGTTGGAATTTGGTGTTTGTGGGTGGGGAGGATTAATGGGCATGAAGGAGGAAGCGAGTATGTGTCTGTGTTGGAAGATCCAGGAATGAAGAGCAGAATTGTAAGTGTAGCGGTTGAGGCATGGAATTTCTGCAACGAAGTTGGACGGGAAGCTCCGGGAATGGGAAGCCCCAGATATGCTGATTGCATTGAATTCAATTGCAATAACGATAATGCTGCACCTACCGGTAAGTTCCTTTTTTCTCTCTCTCTCTCTTTTTTTTCAAATTTTAAAAGGAGATCTCGGTTCTATCCTGGTGGGTTGTGGTTTGGAGTTTGCTAATTTGCTTGGGTTCTCAAGATTTAGTGTGATCGTTTAAAATAATGGTGAATTGCTTGTTTATCGGGTGTTAAGTTCGCACAGCTATGCTAAACTCTGAAGAGATTATGCTTTAGTTCATTTATAAGCTATAGCCCCTCAGAGGTGTGGTTTGGAGTTTGCTAATTTGCTTGGGTTCTCAAGATTTAGGGTGATTGTTTAAAATAATGGTAAATTGCTTGTTTATCAAGTATTAAGTCTGCATAGCTATGCTAAACTATGAAGAGATTATGCTTTAGTTCATTTATAAGCTATAGTCCTTCAGTGGCATGGGTGCTGAGCCTCTGAGCAATGACTCACTTTTTTCCCCTCTTTGTTTTGTTATTCTCAATTTTTCAAATTTCATTCATCCACCAGACTTTAATGTGCATGCACTGCTATGAAAGCCTATACATTGGAAAACCTTTGGATGAAAGGCAACCTTACATGTTACTCGAGAGCTCTGCATTCATCAAAAGATATGTCCTCAATGTTTACTATGAATGTTTGTTTTTCCCTTCAAATGTTATGAACACACCTGCAAAAAATAGGTGATCCAGCAGTCAAAATGGTCGAGGTGTAGTCCAATACTCCATCCCACTTGCATGTAACCCATCTCTGGGCATGTGATACAAACTTATCAAAGCATGTGGACTAGGTTGACTAAGGCTCACCTCCATTCACATAACAAGGGAACTAATAGTAGAATGCATAGTCAAGCTTCACCAAATATGACATTTTACAGTATGCAAGATTCTTTAACTAAAACCATAATATCAGAGGTTAGGAATTCGGAGAACAAAAGCAGAAAATGGAGAACAAAATTTTTAGAATATTTGATACTTGCATCAACATCTGCAACTTCCGAGAATTCAAAAGAATATTCACCCTGCTTAAATTTAAGGGAAAACATAGAGATAAAGCATTAACGATATATGACCGTGACAATCAAGTTGACAATGTTAATGAGATATAAAGGAAAAACAGTAATAGCATACGAAGACTCCTTGAAATAATCAGTTCCTGTTTTCATTACTTTCTAAATTAGAAAAAAGATAGCTAGTAGCAAAACATTGTCTCTAATTACAAGCAAATAAATTACCAAAAAATTGCCATATAGAAACTTTATATTGATGCTTGGGCAGTACTCTCTGCAATTATGCAAGCATACTTAACACTTGCATTGTAAAATTGGATTTCACGTTGAAATAATTTACCTAAACTTCTAAATATCTGACAAATAACCTTAGGGTAAGCAATATTGTAATGACAGGTAACCTTAGGGTAAGAAATATTGTAAATGATATTATAAGTGGTAAGACAGCCAATATTGAGTGCTCAACTAACCGTCTCCCTTACAGAGTTTTATTTTTCTCTATTGAGATCCACCTGCATATCATTAAACCAATTTAAAATCAGTCAGGTCAAGAGTTGGATTAAAGTCCACAACTCAAATGTAACTTAGGGGTAATATATTCAATAAGTATATATCAAAGAAGTGGGAACCAAAGTAACAGAATATAAATGGTAAATTGCGGAAACTAAATTCTTATGGACACGCATTAAATGTTAAGAGAAATCAACGTACGTAAGCTGTATATCTGGAGCATAAATGCAGAAAACATGCAATTGAAACAGGTTCCTTTATCAACATTGATGGAAAAGAACAATAGATTTTGATCATGTACCACAATTACTTAAAATCGATGCACATAGAGCAAACAGAAATCAAAAAAACTTCCTGTCATAGAAACCATATCTACAGGATTAAAATTAATCCTTTGACATTACAAGAGAATCCCAAAATGCATTAGTTTCTTCACCTTCTTTGACCATAATGATAGGACCTTGATTCCTTTCATAGTTAACAAACTGCAAAGAAACCACCTTTGCAGCATTCTCCATCTTAAGTTCACAACATTTTCCAATCCATATAAATATGGAATTTGGTACTTGAACAATGATAGCAATTCCAGAATCCAGTGCTTCAATTGTAGAATCACTCACAGGTTTAGCAACCAAATGCAGAGGCGCATGTGAAGAATGTGGTGCAATTCTATACATTATTCGAATGGAATTAGGACTCAGTGGTCAAGGAGACATAACTCTTTTCTGCCATTGCAACAGCTGTGAACAAACCCAAAATTTGGATTTGTGACTTCACGTGCAGACTTGACGTACTGGAATGCACCTTCAAACGTTTCACAATTTCTCCACATCAGATAAGCAATTACTAGAGATGTTGAACGGGAAACACCTCTACAACAATGTACAAGAACTCTACCTCCTTGTTCTCTCACATCTTCTAAATAAGCAAACACACTATATAAGACACTTGTTATGTCTTCAGAAGGGCTGTCTTGCAAGAAGAGAGTCTTGTACACCAATTCAGACTTGAAATAGTTAGGCCAAACAGACCCAATACAATTAAGTACATGGGTAATGCCATTTTGGTGCAGCATTTCTCTTCTTCCTGCAACACAGTTCCCAAGTATATCTGATCTGTTACCTTGGAACACTGATTGTCAAAGAAAGAAAGCTTGTTTCTTTTCTACAGCATGGGTCTGCTTGGAGCGTGCCATTCTCCCATATCATCAAAGCCCATAGTTGGCCACTCTGTCAAAGATCTCGTTGGGACTGATATGGGTTTCAGAGTTGCCATAAATGATTTTGCTCTCTTGCCACACTGGTTTGTCATTGTTCTCAACAACATCTCGGGCATGTTTCTGGGATTTCTTCCATGTTTCTGAACATTCAGAAACTGGAATAGCTTTGACATCTTCATTCATGGGGCCATTGTTAGTACGCAAAAAACCAACAACCAAAAACCTTGCTTGAGATTTCTCATTGCTGACGCATAAAGGGATGCTGCAAACATGATTGGAAAAAGCATGAACTGTAAAATTAGGATGCAAATAAACCCCCAGGATTTCAGCAACCAAGTAATGGTATTAAACACATTAGGTCATGGATTATGTATTTTTAAAAAACTCTATTAAATAACAAAGTTGAAAAATTACCACTATCCATACCTTATAGGGAAAAGCAAAATTGAGTTAGCAAGGAGCAAACCAGTTAAACTTATAAAAAAAAATTGCTCTTGCATTCACAGGTAATATAATAGTAATTCCAGGATTTTATTGTTTCTATTTTTGACTGTACAGTTTCTACAGATCATGCTAGTGATAGCAAAGCTTATGGTTAATCAATTAGACTAGTTTTGTGACTTTCCTAGCCACAATTTTAAGCAAGAGCAAAGGAAATGATAGATGCAACAACATAGATTTGTTAAGGAGACCTTGGTCTCAATTGGTACATAAAATTGCTGGTTTCAACAATAGCTTGAATTCAGACTCTCAATAAATATTGAAAGTAAGATTAAGAAGGTGTGTAAATAGGGAAATTTGTTAAATGCATTTGAACTTATAATTTGAATAATCATAATAATCAGGTGTTGAGGAAAATTAACACTATCCATACTCCATGAGGAAAAGCAATGTTGAGTTAGTAAATAGCACACCGGTTAAACTTGAAAAAAAAATTGCACTTACACTCAGAGGTAATATGATAGTAAATCTATGAATTTCTTGTTTCTATTTTTGACTATATTGATTCCACAAATCATGCTGGTGATGGCAAAGGTTATGGTTAAGCAGTTAGACTAGTTTTGTGACATTATCAACTGCAATTTTAAGCAAGAGCAAAGGAAATGACAAATGCAATAGCACAAGATAAACAGAGAGGTTAACTGTAGGCATAAGTAGAGACTTGTTAAGGAGACGTTGGTCTTAATTGGTACTTAAATTGTAGGCTTCAGCAACAGCTTGAATTCAGAAATTCAAAAAAAATTTTGAAAATACGATTGAGAAAGTGTGTAAATAGGGAAAATTGTGGAATCCATTTGAACTTTTCATTTGAATAATAATAATAATTAGGTATTGAGGAAAATTACAACTATCCATACTCTATAGTGAAAAGCAACATTGAATTAGCAAATAGCAAACCAGTTAAACTTGAAAAAAGAAATTGCCCTTGCATTCATGGGTAATATTGTAGCAACTCTATGATTTTCTTATTTTTATTTTTGACTGGATGGATCCCACAAATCATGCTAGTGATAGCAAAGCTTATGGTTAATCAGTTAGACTAGTTTTGTAATTTTGTCAACCACAATTTTAAGCAAGAGCAAAGGAAATGACAGATGGAATAACACAAGACAAATAGAGATGTTAACTGTATGCAAAATTAGAGATTTGTTAAGGGGACGTTGGTCTCAGTTGGTACATAAATTAAAGGTTCTACCAACAACTTGAATTCAAACTTTCAAAAGTAAAAAAAAAAATAATAAGACAAGGAAAGTGAGTGAATAGGCAAACTTGTGGAATCCATTTGAACTTTTGATTTAAATAATAATAAAAATCAAGTATTGATGAAAATCACCACTATCCATAGTCCATAGGGAAAAGCAACATTGAGTTAGCAAATAGCAAACTAGTTAAACTTGAAAAGGAAAAAAGAAATGCTCTTACATTCAAGGGTGATATGATAGTAACTCTATGATTTTCTTGTTTTTATTTTTGACTGTACGCTTTCCACAGATTATGCTAGTTATAGCAGAACTTATAGTTAATCAATTAGACTAATTTTGTGACTTTGTCAGCCACAATTTTAAGCAAGAGCAAAGGAAATGATAGATGCAAGAGCACAAGATAACTAGAGAGGTTAACTGTATGCAAAAGTAGAGATTTGTTAAGGGGAACTTGAATTCAAACTTTTGAAAAAAAAATTTAAAATAAGATAAAGAAAGTGAGTAAATAGGGAAACTTGTGGAATCCATTTAAACTTTTGATTTGAATAATAATAAAAATCAAGTATTGATGAAAATTACCACTATCCATACTCCATAGGGAAAAGCAACATTGAGTTAGCAAATAGCGAACCAATTAAACTTGAAAAGAAAAAAAATTTCTCTTACATTCATGGGTAATATGACAATAATTCTATGATTTTCTTGTTTCTATTTTTGACTGTATAGTGATAGCAAAACTTATGGTTAATCACTTAGACTAGTTTTGTGACTTTGTCAGCCACAATTTTAAGCAAGAGCAAAGGAAATGACAGATGCAAGAGCATAAGATAAATAGAGAGGTTAATGGTATGCCAAAGCAAAGATTTATTAAGTAGACATTGATCTCAATTGGTAAATAAATTGCAGGTTTCTACAGTAGCTTGAATTCAAACTTTCGAAAAAAAATTGAAAATAAGATAAAGAAAGTGAGTGAATAGGGAAACTTGTGGAATCCATTTGAACTTTCAATTTGAGTAATAATAATAATAATAAAGTATTGAAGAAAATTACCACTATCCATACTCCATAGGGAAAACCAATATTGAGGTAGCAAATAGCAAACCAGTTAAACTTGAAAAACAATTGCTCTTACATTCACAGGTGATATGACAATAACTCCATGATTTTCCTATTTCTATTTTTGACTATACGGATTCCATAGATCATGCTAACAATAGCAAAGCTTATGGTTAATCAATTAGGCTAGTTTTGTGACTTTGTCAATAGCAATTTTAAGGAAGGGCAAAGGAAATGACAAATGCAACAACACAAGATAAACAAATAGGTTAACTATATGCAAAAGCAGAGATTTGTTAAGGAAACACTGGTCTCAATTGGTACATAAATTATAGGTTTCAAAAACAGCTTGAATTCAAACTTTCAAAGAAAAAAATTAAAACTAAGATAGAGAAAGTGTGTGAATAGGGAAACTTATGTAATCCATTTGAACTTTCAATTTGAATAATAATAATAATCAAGTATTGAGGAAAATTAGCACTATCCACCCTCCATAAGGAAAAGCAATGCTGACTTAGCAAATAGCAAACCAGTTAAACTTGAAAAAAAATTGCTCTTACATTCATAGATAATATAACAGTAGCTCTATGATTTTCTTGTTTCTATTTTTGATTGTATGGATTCCATAGATCATGCTCATGATAGCAAAGCGTATGGTTAATCAGTTATACTAGTCTTATGGCTTTGTCAGTCACAATTTTAAACAAGAGCAGATAAAATGAAAAATGCAAGAGCACAAGATAAACAAGGAGGTTAACTATATGCAAAAGTAGAGATTTGTTAAGGATACATTCATATATCAATTGGTAACTAAATTGCAAGTTTCAGCAGCAGCTTGAATTCAGACTTTCAAAAAAAATTGAAAATAAGTCTGAGAAAGTGTGAATAAGGAAACTTGTGAAATCCATTTGAACGTTTAATTTGAATAAAAATAATAAGCAGGTATTTAGAAAATTTACCTCTATCCACAATTCATAGGGAAAAGCAACGTTGAGTTAGCAAACAACAAACCAATTAAACTTGGAAAAGAATTGCTCTTACATTCATGGATAATATTGCAGTGACTATATGATTTTCTTGTTTCTCTTTTTTACTGTACCGATTACACAGATCATGCTAGTGATAGCAAAGCTTATGGTTAATCAATTAGACTAGTTTTGAGACTTTGTTGGCCATAATTTTAAGTAAGAACAAAGGAAATGACAGATGCAAGAGCACAAGATAAACAGAGAGGTTAACTATATGCAAAAGCAGAGATTTGTTAAGGGGACGTTGGTCTCAATTGGTACATAAATTGCATGTTTCAGCAGCAGCTTGAATTCATACTTTTGAAAAAAAATTGAAAATAAGGTTAATAAAGTGTGTAAATAGGGAAATTTGTGAATCCATTTGAACTTTTAATTTGAATAATAATAATAATAAAATATTGAGGAAAAAATAACGAAAAAGCTTTATAACAAGGTAAAGAAACTACACATCCCTGGGGAAAGGTGAAACATGGTGAGCCACTAAGATGCAACAATGCAGCAAAGCAACCTCCCCTTCACAAAAATTCTGAGACCTACTAAACAAATCCTATTTTGTGGCACTTGCATGACTTTATTTTCAATGTAATTATTTACACTAACCCTAGACCAGGCCGCAATCTTTGTGACAGACCTCCATAAAACTCTCCCATTTCCCCATTTTCTTTGAGGCAGTAAATGACCCTGCATTCTATCAACAAATCCAAATCCTACGTATGCAACATTTTTAGGAAAATGGTAATGCCTTCTAAGAAATTAGCAGCCATTGTAATGGTAATGGTTGCCAATAATAGAGGTTTGGAAAAATTAAAGTTCCAACAAAACATGTTGAATTCCATTACAAAAAAGAAAAAAAAAAACCAGAACATGGAAAGATTTTGATTCTAACATGCAAGAAATGAAAATGGTAGCATGAACCCTAGATTACACAATAATTCTAACTAATTTCTAGGCAATTAATGTTTTTGGTTCTCGTATCTTTTTTTGAATACGTTGCAGTAATTGCAATAGGCTACAGAAACATGTATTGTAGCCTACCAAGTCCCCTTTCTTTCTTCAATTTCCTACACCGGCTGCAAGGCAAGTAACCTAATTAAGAAAACAATCAACCCATATTTTTTGGAGAAAAAATTGAGATAAATTAGTCCAAAAAAATGTACAAGGGCATATAGCCTAGGCCAACAATCATTTGGCCCCATTCAAAACAAACCAACAAGATTACCTCGTGCAACCCGAGCATCCCCCAATGCCCCCCAAAACCTAGCTTTCGAATCCTAGCAACCCCCTAAATCTTACCATACCCATCTATCATTTCCAAGGAGGCCTCGAACTCATCACCTAGTCACAAAAAACCAACTTGTCCCATCTAGCTCCCATGCATCCCCCACCACATCACTACTTGAGCATCATCCCTCTAACACTCTCAACAACTGGACTTCGGGAAACTTCCACCTCCTTTGCCACCTACGGCATCCCAGTCGATAGCCCGCAAACCTCTTGCGCCCAACCCTTTGTCAACCACTATCTGTTCTCTGCCATGAATTGTGTCAACTCTATGTAGTGGCCCTTCAGCATATCCTCCATCCACTACAAGTCTCGAATCCTCTGACCATCTGCTTGCCTCTACATCTCCTCTTGCATTCCTTGCCAATGAGACAATCATGTCGCCCTCTCTTCTTACTAAGTGCATTCAACCGTGAGGTAGCATGCCACACCAATTTCTAGAGGATCTAGCCATCAGTCCAACCTTTCTTCCCACGATGACCCAGGCTGCTTGTCCCATCATGACTTCGACAAATCTCTGCTTCTCTCCACCTTCTCTGAACCCTATGCCATCTATGACTAGGGCCCATGTGCAGCCCACCTGTTTCACCTTTGGTAGACCAATTGAAGTTCCAGCTACAACTTAGGAAAATCTATCCGCCCCAACCTCCAAAGTGCCAAAATTACCCCAGGATGCCACCTTGGCCATCATCTTTGCAACGAATCCAAGAAAAATGGAGGTAGGTTAATTTAGATGCCATGCTTCATGCATCTCAAAAAAGCAAAATGGACACCCATGAGCTTGTGGGGGTACCTAAACTGCATGAGGTATCATTCGACAAACATCGATGTGTTCTACCAGATACCATCTAGCACCAACTTGCGAATTTGCCCATTGCCTAACCACTTAACTACACCCTTGAAAAATTCAACTACATACATCTAGGTATGGACCACCGATGTGATAGTCTCCCCTCTACTAGAACTCCTAGCACCTTTGCCAGCGGCCCCTCGATCATCTTGATCCACCTTCCCGAAATCATGTTTCTTCCCCCATCCAATTGTTGAAGAAACTCGCCGTGGACAACCATGGCTCCCCCTCAATATGTTTTAGCATGTCAACCCAACCCGTTCTTTCAATTAACACCCAGAGGTAACGTTTCTCTCAAATTTCATCCACGCTGGCTTGAATAGCTACCCTTGCCTCATACTTTGGATTGCTTCAGCCCACAGCTAAAGCCCTACCCTAGCAACAGCTGACACTATGGGTAGCCTTTACCCATGAAAAATAAGGTAATTCCTACCCTTCCATCCCATCCATAAGACTGTAAGCACTTCGGAATCTTCGTTAATAGTTATTATGGGCACTACTTTGGCCTTCCTCCAGACTTCTTACATGTATCAACATCCATATATAAAGTGTTCCAACGTCTCAGGCTCCACAATGTAGAGAGGGAAGATGGCACTCATATTCATCCCCCACTCGCTCAAAATATCCTGCACAAGCAACACCCTATGCTTTATAAGCTATCCAAAAGCTTTGACCTTTTGGGATAGTCTACCCCTCTAGACCTCATCCCATCCCTCCATTGGTGGGTGAATTGTCTTAATCACCTCCTTAGGAGGCTTTCCCAATAGGTCCTTGGCCTCCATTTCTCTAACATGCTTGCATATGTTCTTCCACAATTATGAGCTCCTCACATTAGCCTCCCAATAGTGGTATTTCTACCTTAGAAACCTCACCCATGAAACTGGCCCAACCTCCTAGACCATAATCTTATTAACCAACCTTTGCATTCCCAGTGTAACCTCATCCTGGAAGGATAGTAGCCTAATTCCCCCTACTAATTTTGGGCATGCTGTCTAGGCCCAACACACTAGATGATGCTTATTTCCTACTTTTTCACCAAACCACACAAATCACCGAATGATTTGATCAATTTTCTACATAACTTCAGTCAGCGAGGTAGCCATTAAAGTCGCAAACTTGGCAATAACCATGAGCACTGTCAATGCTAGCATCATTTTCCCTTTTTAGAATAGAAACCAAGTGGTCTAATGAGTGGTTTTTTCTTGCAACCTTTCAACCAGCCCTAACCATGCACTCTTCATCTATCATTCAAAGATCGGCATCCCCAAATATGTGTCATGTAACCTACCCAATAGGATCCCCAACAACCATACAATCCTTCTTCCCATAGTTTCCACTATATTGGTCAAGTGGATAGCTAATTCTCCCTATTAATCTCGAGCCCTAACTCACGTTGCATTCTTTCAAGCATCTTCTTTAGTGTCGCAGCTTGTGGCACAACCACCCTAGCAAACAAGATCATATCATCGGCATAATGTGCCATCAGTCATTGGACCCCTACGATGTTCAACCCCTACATCCCTTGGCAATACAATAACTCTGTAGCATATCCATAGCCAATATAATAGCAGCAGCAATAGAGGGTCTCTCTGTCTCAACCCTCTCTTTGACGACTGGAACTTCCATAGCCTCTTGTCAATATCAAAAGAATATTAACTGGCATGTTGCATCTGAATACACAAATTAAAAAACTTATGGTCGAAGCCCTTAAGTAGCATTATCTTTGTTAATGTTTCCTAGCTCATTGTATCATACGCTTTAGTTATGTCCAATTTAATACACATTCTAGGCAACTTGGCCTGCTTGAACAACTGTAGGATCTCCTACGATAGCAAGACTTTTTCCTATACAAAATGACCTTTAACAAACCTAACCTAGTGTTCTCTCACTAGTTTCCTCATCAAAGGTGCCAAACGATCAACAAGCATTTTGGAAAATAGTCATAGAAAAGTATTACACATGCCGATGGGTTTGAAATGGGTCGACAAGATCGAATGAGGCATCTTAGGCAAAAGAACAATTTGTGAATAGTTGATCTCTCTTTTAACTTGTTGCCAATTGAGCATACAATTAAAAGTGTTTAACAGATTTGCTTCTAGAATATCCTTAAAAGCTTGAAAGAATTAAAATAGGTCATCTGTCTGATCCCGGTGCCTTATTGATCTGCATTGACCTCATTGTTGTGATCAGCTCGAATCTAGAGAAAGGTCACTTCAGATGTTGATTCTCTACCTTAGACAGGACCCGCTGCATCAAAATAGAAATTTTCTCCAAGTCTCTCCTCCACTAGATATCCTTCCAATATTTGTGCACCTCCTCCAACCCCTGCATTTCTCTATTCGGTCCTTCTCCCACTATGCCCTCAATCAAACTCTAAATCTTCATCTTCGTTGTCTTCCTTCCTTTGGACATGGCAAAAAATAAATGTGTGTGCCAATCTCCTTTCCATAGCCAAGTAGCCCTAGACCATTACCACCAATAACCTTCCTCCTCCCTATCCAACTCTTGGAGCTCACTTAGCACCTCTCTTTCCTCATCCCCTAGGTCTGTTCCAATTTCTTGTAACCTTGTATCTCTCACAGCCTACCCTATAAGTGCTTCCTATAAGCCTTAAAGCCATATTTTTCCTCTGTTGTTTTGTCTTTGATTTGTTTTTTTAACAACTTGAGGCCCTTTTTCAGAAAATCTCTAGGTTCTTGGTCTCTCAAATAGCTCTACCAGACGTCCTACACCAATGGCCTCAACCAAGGCTTGTCCAATCAAGTACACTCAAACTGGAATGACTTGGAGGCCTGACCTTGGCTAGACCAAAACAGGCACAAGATGGACCTGTGACTTGATGCCTAATGCTCTTTCCCCTCAACTTGAATGTCAAACTCTAGCATCAACCTTGTACTCACCCAAACTCAATCAATCCGAGATTGGACATAGCCATACCTACTTCTCCTATTGCTCTAGGAAAATCTGCATCCCTCAATATCTAGGTTCACTAGATCATGGTGTCGGATGAAGTTTGCACACTTCGTACCTCCATGAGGATCTACATTGTCTCCCTATCTTTTCCCATGAGCTTAGACATTGGTTGAAATTTTGAATGAGCATCCACCTATTGATGTTTGGGACCAAACATGCCACCTGCCTCACCTCCTGTACCCATGCCTGCCAATTGTGTGCCCTGTAAACATTTGTTAGCCAAAAGTCATCTTGGATTACATGAATTGTCTGACTCTAGTTGGAGTCATCCACCAACATGATTAGAACCTTAGACAAAATAGCTAACCCTCCTGCATGACACCTGCACAAGACCATCTGCAAATTCCACCCCTTCCATTATAGCAACCTTACCTCGATTTCCTGTAACTTTATCTCCTACAAGCACACCTTGTCGCATCCCTCATCCCAAACAATCATTTTCAAGGTATTTTCTTGTATGGGGTACCTTGTCCCCTGCAATTCTAGGAAATCATCTTTTTGGGGAAATAGACATTTGTTTGTGGTACATCTCCTTGAGTGTTCATTGCACCCCCAGATCTATATCTAGCTGCATCATTCTCTTCTGCATCACCAAAGCATTAGCTCAACCAACCTTGCTAAGCAGTGGAGATTCCATGGTAGCATCAGCACCTTCCCTCTCAGATCCAAAGAGATCCTTCATCTTCGGCCTAGAGGACCCTTGCCCTAGGGTAATCCAATCCCCCAATGGAGGCATCTCTGAACCCTGCTTGTTCAACACAATTGGTTGCTTAGCCAGTGGGGTATAGGGTGATTATGTGGTGGCACCCATCCCCCTAGCCCAATTGGACTAACCACCCCAACAACACTCCCACCATCTTGCTACACATGGGCCACTCCCACCACTGGATCCTTGGAAGATGGCATCCCCTAGCTCTTGTAGCCTACGCCCACTCTCCAACCTTCACAGCTGGTCCCTTATTTGAGACCTTATTTCCTTGGCCTGCCAATGGCATTGCCTTGATCACATGGTCCTTCTTGCCAACTAGGTTCCACCCTCCTTGTTGTGTTGGTCCCTACTACTAAACCTGACAATTCATAGTTGAATGTTCTTTTCCACACATCTCGCACATTGCCAATAGTGTTTATTTTATTGTTGGCAAGTTCTCAAATTGAACCCTTATCTTCTCTTCCCCTGAGGTTGTGTCTAGCACAACCTTACTCACTCTATCCTCTGATCCTAGTGACCTCTAGACACAAAAATAGGCATAGCCCATCCTATCCATTAATGCAGTGAATAAATCAAATTTTATAAATTCTCCAAACAGGCCAACTAATGATTTCAGAAAACCAAGTGTCCAAAACTCCAAAGGCAGGTCCAAAATTTGAACCCACACCAGTGCCCAATCAAACAGATTCCCATCTCGATGAGCTCCCAGCTTCTAGGGCACAAAAGCCAGACCTTGAACCCCATAGAACCATGACCCCCCAACAATACCATCTCCTTGTCAGCCTATGTCTAGAAGATGAAGAGCAACCTATCATTTGCAAGACTTTGCACCTACACATGCTCTAGTTCCCATCCTGCCTTGTCCCAATGCTTGATAATGTCCATCCTTGGGCATGCTCCTTCCAACATGAAGTTGCCCAATAAGCTCATCACAATAGCTCTCACCACCTCCTTTGGCGGCTATCCCACCTTGAGGCATAGAGTGTCTTCCTCCCATGAGCAAGCCTTGAACCCTTCCTCTCTGCCTGACTACACCAAACCCCCATTCTTTGGTCCCTTCTTGCTCCCAGCCTTGCTATCTCCTATTTCCCTTCAACCTTCTTCCACTCCCAAAATGCCCCCCTCTCGGTCCTTGCCCTATCGTGTCAGACGTAGGGCCCCCTCCGTCGCTAGCAACACTATTGACCTTTGACACCCCTCCACCCACATGGTCAATGTTCTTTGTTTTCCTACTCATGTTTTCCCCTATGTCTTAATCAAATCATTAAATTAGAAACAATTTTAAAAGAGATTGTTTTGTTGCCTCACACTATGATCACCAATTTTCCTAACTTCTGTCATGCCAACCTCCTTTAGGCGCATTGCCCTTCGAAAAGATTTTTATTAATCAATATAGAGCATATCAAAGATTGCCTAATTTTATTGTTGCAAAAATAAATGTAAGATATAATTTTAACAAAAATTAACTTTGATTATGTACCATTTTATAGGTAACTTTTTTAGAGCATATGGTTTGTTAATTACAGATTTGATACCAAGATTTATGCATATTATGCTAAAGCATTTTGAAAAATAATTTCATGTGCATTAAAAAAAATGAAAGCCTTCACCATATAAAAATTATCTTTGGTTGGCTAGGTGATCTTATGTGTGATAACATTCACTCAAACTCCTATTAAGGTGTAGCCCAAGGGTTAGGACACCCATATATTAAAATAGAGGTTGTGGGTTCGATACCTACCTTTTGCATTAAGAAGTAGCATAGTGGAGTAGCCTTGTGTGTGTGGCTATGTGGAGTAGGGCACCTACACTTTCATATACTTGCTATGTGAAATAGCTTAATGGAGAATAGCCTTGTCTATGTGGTTGTGTGGAGTCAGTCAGTCGCACAATGTAGTAGCCTACACATTGCAAGGGAGTTCAACTTTTATGCTTTGCAGTTAATAACCTTAGCCCTAGAACCTTCTTTATTGAAGCTATTTGGATGATCTTTCTGTTATTCAATTCCTCTCAATATCCATATTTTAGTAACAATGAGGTGTTAGCCTAGTAGTATGGGTTTTGGCCTTGTAACCCCAAGTCACAAGTTCAATTTTGCTAAGTAGCACTGAGTTATAAACTTCTATAAATCTTGGGGTGTACCTATGTTTCACTTATTTTTGGTTCCAACACCCTAATATCCAATTTTTTTATGTATGATGGCTTTAAGTTCTCAAATATTAAAGCTCCAAGAATGTGCCTCTTTCAAGTAATAGATCATGTAAGAGAGTATGCCTTGCTATCAATTTAAAGGCTACTTCACTTCATAATAGGACTAGATGGATCATGGTAATACATCTTGGATTCTATTCTAACTTAACAATCACATCTATCAATAACTACATATCCCTAGCTACTGATAGCTATCTTAAACAATTAGCCCATAAACTTGTTAGATAAAAGATTATCAAGCTAAGTTACTACAAAGATATCGTTATATTTTCTCTACAATCCCTCTAAAGTATCATGTTGGTGATATATTTTGGGATGTACTTGTAGTCATTCTTTCAAGTTTCAACACCCTTCTCCGTCTTCATCCCATTTAGGCTAACTATATAGCTCTAATTCCTTATGTATTGCATTGTAGGAAAATGTAGGTAATCAAATAGAGCTAATAATTTTGGTGCAATTACCTTCCCTACTCTATAAAGAAGAGATTCAAGGTTAATTGTGTGTAAATAGGGACATGTCCTTGCTATCTCTCGAATTGTTATGGTTTATAGTGTTAGTACTCCTTGTGGTCTTATGTGTATATTGCATTAGCTCCAATACTTATATTATTAGTTGTGATGTCCTTGCTATGTTCTAATAATTAGACTAGTTTTGCTATGTATTCTTGATGTGCTTGTAGGTTTTTGTGATTGTTAAGGCATAATTCATCTTGAGTCCATCCTTGAAAACTTTAGATTACCCTTATATGTGTGCTTGTGTAGAGTAACGTAGTAATGTAATTGAGTCACCTTATTAGTGTGGATCATACTCTTGTATAGTTGCTACATAGAGTAGCATAATAGCATAATTGATTGACCTTGTGAGTGTGAATTACACTCTTGTATAGCTACTATGTGAAGTAGTGAAATGGAATGGCCTTTTGAATATGGTTCTTATGTCAAAGATCATAACGAAGTATCCTTGCAAGGGTAGGTTAGTAAAGTACCATTATGAGTATGAGTTAGTAAAGTTGCCTTGTGAGTATAGTTAGTGTTTCAAGTAGTGAAATGAAGTACCCTTGTAAATGTGGACCACATTCTCCTAGCCTCATGACTATATGTTCCTACAGAATTATTGTTCCTAACTTTATAAGGACACTTCTATGAATTAAGTGTTAAGAACCTAAATCACAACCATAAACACTCTTTGATTTGATATAATCTTTGCTAAGTCAATGATAATGGCAGGTTGGGACTTAAATCTCTAATTGAATGTGGACTTAGCCTACCACATAGGAATAAGAAATGATAAGGGAATGATAAAAATTTTGGATTAAAATACTAAAAACTAAGTGTTGTTGAAAAATAAACTAAGTATGGAATAAACTATGAGTGACAAAACAAAATGTAAAATGAATAAGCGATCAAAGATGATTCCAAATGCAAAAATTCATGAGCCATTGACTGGCTGCATCTATGAGCATGTGTCAACATAGCCCTGTCAATGTATGGAATGATGCATCAACATAATATTATGTCATGCTTATATAAATGCACATACCCACCACATTTATAGCATGTTATGTCATTGGTGTAGCTAAGTTCTCGCAAATGTTTTCTACCAGAGTTAGAATATTTTCTAAGTGCCCACAGTAGGACTTTAAGCAATTGTACAAATCTTTATTCAAGCATCATTGTACTTGAATATATTGATGTGGCTAGCAATAAAGATGAGATTCTTGCAACACTTAAAATAGATTAATGTTTATTTCATGCACTTTATTACTAATGCAATTTACATTCTTGTCCTTAGTTAATTAATGCATCTAATAATAAACACATAAGTATGACTACTTCGAACTGTTTAAGGTTTGATAATCCCAATAGTGACTATTTGGTATGCCTAGCAATAGACACTTGATAATCTAGTAGCATTGATACGAGTTTAGAATATGTATAGAAAGTGGACCTGAATGCTTATGTGAGGCTAGTTAGCTTAAGAACCATTAAATGGTAAAGTAGTTAATTCCCAATTAATTATCTTTACTTTAGCACTTAGATTAAATAAATAAAAATATAAGATATAAACAAATATCATATGCCTTGGCTCACACTTAACCATACAAACGAGCTTACATAAGTGAGAGCGAAAAAGACAACGATCACATTTTTTCAAGTCACCATCTTTACCTATAGGCACACTTAGATGCTAAGTCCATGAAATTTGACCAAATCGCTAGTACACGCTTGTGATTTGTATGGTTGGGTGGAGGGACTACTTTCTACTTGTCATAAATAAAGTAGACAAAGTAGGCTAATCACTAAGAATGACTTCATTGGTGCTTAGTTAAAAGTTGTTACAAATTCTAAACATCCATTTCCAAGCATGGTAAGCAACAAGACACTCAAAAAAAACATGAGAAAATGAATCTTCATTTCTATACAAAGGACATTGAGGAGAAATATTTTTCATATATTTAAGATAAGTCCCAATAAGAAGATCTTGATAAATAAGGTAGCATAAGAAATATAAATTTTAGGAGGGTGATGATCAGCTAGTAGTTCCTACACACAACAGTATAAATCACAAGTATGCACTAGCAATCCAGTTGAATTCCATGGACTTAGCTCCTAAGTGTGTCCCATAGACAAAGATGGTGACTGAAGAATATGTATGATAGTTTTCTTCTTAACTCTTACTTGTGTAAACTCTTATGTATGATTAATTGTGAGTTAAGACATGTGATATTTATTTATCTTTATAGTTTTATATGTTTTTAACCTAACTATTGATGAAAAGATAAATATTTGATAATTAACTACTCTAGCTATATAACTATTCTAAGCCTAACTATCCTAACATAAGTATCTGTATCCACTTACCATACACATCCTAAACTTGTACTAATGCTACTAGGTTCCCAAGTGATAATTGCTAGGTGTGCCAAATGACAACTATTGAGATTACCAAGTGTTAAATGGTATGCTCAAAGTGGTTGTACTTATGTGTTCATTATTAAGTGGATTAATTAATTAAGACAAGAATATAAAGTACATTAAGAACAAAGTGCAAGTAAGAAAAATGAATCTATTCTAAGTGCTACAATGAATGTCAAGAATCTCATCTTTATTGTCAATCACATTAATGTGTTTAGATACATGACGCTTAAATAAAAATCTGTACAATTACTTTAGTTCTTGTATGATATGAAATTATTGTGAATATTTCCTTAGCATTAACAAATTACATTATGAATTTTTTCCATTCAATGTCAAACATCATTACCAAGTTCTATAGCTCATGATAATTATTCATTCTCTTGGCTAGGTTCTTAGTAATTGATCGTTGATTAGTGAATCAACTCTTAATAACTTCAAGCTCCACGTTGGCTATCTCCAACCATTGTTTAGTCTCTTCTCGGTGCTTGAATTCCACCTCATATTGGAGGTACAAATTGGCCACCTACTTCTCCAACTCTATCCTTAGCCTTCCTATAGTCAGCATAGCTAAGTTTGCATATCGAAGGTTAGTGAGCTCCATATATTCAGTCATCTCCTCAATCTACAACTCCTTTATGTGGATCTTAGCTTTTTTAAATGCATTTAAGCGATCAAAAATTGGCTACCACACATTGCCTCTTTCTTGGAGTTACTAAAGGATCTCATTGATCTTTGCCTTGGTCAATTTCATTCATCACCTTGAGGAGCCCAACCTAGTCCTTGTAATGAACTTTCACCTATTCGAATTTCAAGGCCTCATTCTTCCAAGTGACTACCTTAATGGTTATTTTTTGGTAAAGCACTTAGACTTCCTCCATGGAGAGATTTTGATTTTTCACTGTCAACCTCCTCAAGTCAAGGTTCACCTAGGCTAACTACTCCTACTATTGTTAGATGAATTTGACCATTTGGTCCTTTTGCTACTTGACATTTTGTAGGTGGTGGATTTCCTTGGTAAGGACCAAGTTTTCTTTGTAGACTTGAGAAAAATCCTTATCTGTGTTGAATGCTAAGGCTTGTGATAAGGAGATGTCAAATACCACATTCTTCTTTACATTTTCAGCCTCTCTGAGTCTTTGTTAAAGCTATTGGAAAGCTTCACCTTTTTTGAGGTTGAGGTAATGATGGGATAAAAGAGACAAGCTTGCAAATGCATAACTTTGGTAGCCAATCATTAGTTTTTTATGGTGGATGCCTATAGCTAGGCATTGTCAATGATTAATTTTTCCTTGGTCTCTAGCAGCTCCAACTAGGTTACAGTGATTTCATCTGGGAGACCAAAGATCTTTGAAAGTGATTACCCAATTCCCACTAGTTGGTCCAACACTTCCTTGTGTTAGGCTGGACTGAGCCAATCACTCCTTACTCCTTTGGAAGCTTGAATATATTTTAGGACAACAATGTTTGGTATTGTTGCTATAGGAGCATTTAGAGCCTCACCCATCCTATTAGCCATCACTTTCGCTACTATCTCTTATTCACAGTGCTTCATCACTAGGATAGTCATCCCCTTGCCTTCCTTTAGGAACACCAAGAAAGTTGCAACGTTCCTAGAGATTTTAGGAAACTCTTTTTTAGGGATGGACATTGTAACTTCCTGGGTGTTATAGTTTTCTCTTATTTGCACCTACATTCATTTTGTAAAGAACAGTGGGACGGTTTTCTCTAGCTAGCTAGTGATCCTGGTGATCTCGTTGAGATGGCTTAATGCTAGATGGTAAACCAATGGTTCCACACCACTTGTCAATCACTGTTGTTATTGTTGTAGTAGCTACTCACAAAGTTTTCTAATCCTTTATATAGCTACATGTGCTTCTAGTGTGATCTCTCTAGTAGGTATTGGTGGTGACTGCTCCTATTCCAATAGCTTTGCAACTACTTTATCCTTCATCATGTCTTGCCAAGGTGCAACAGGAGCATCATGGAGTATATCATTGGCATAGTATACTATGTCTCCCCTTTTGCAAATTTTTCTGATGAGGCACAAAAAGGGGAGTATCCCTCTTTCTCACTCATTTTCTTTGAAGCGCTTCTTAATCTCTAGGTAGATGAGAGGAGAAAGATTAACTAGGAATTTACCACTTAGAGTGGTGCACACATAGGTGGAGAAGGTTATAACCTTGTTGGGCCTCACCATGGGGTTCAGGTGATAGGCCACTATCTTAAAGTATGCACACTCTACCCTGGTTAGTGCACCATACTCCTTGTGGTCCACTGCGTAGCAATGCTAGACCCACTCTTTCTTAGCTTTAGGGTCCACCTAGGTAGATATCTTTACAAAAGTTGTCATGGTATCGGGCAAGTGAAGGGCATCTACAATGGCTTCAACTAAGTAGGAGATGGTAATATCTTTGATTTTCACCATCACATTTTCTTGTTAGTTGCTCCAGAATACGCAACTCTTATCCATGTACCATTCTCAACTAGAGGAGAGAATGGACCATATGGGAGAGCCCTATAGTTATGTATGGACTTCCTTAGGCACCCGTTTCAAGAAAGATTCGAAGTTGAGTTCTTGTAGAACCAAACTATAGACCTATTTCATTTGAATCTTCTCAATTTAAGCCTTTGTTAGTGTGACTTATAGATTGGATCTTGGGCTTGATGTTTTATCTTGCCTTTATTGGCTAGTTTCAGTAGTGAAAATATATAGAGTAGATTCCACTTCAAGATCCTCCTGAAGAGGTCCTGTCACATGAGTAGCTTCATCTTCCTATTCTTGGGGTTGTTGTGGATATTAGTGGCACCTTTCTCATGGGCACTTCTTCCTTGGTTGTGATGGTCCTCCTATGGGTGCTCCCCTCTTTAGTCTTATCTATGATCACAAATGTAACAAAGGATTAGCAATTAATTTGTAATCCTTGGTTCTTTTTTATACCTCTTTCATTTGCTTAAGTTGCACTTAGTTTTGTTTGTGATCATGGTAGGTTGATTATTTTATTAGTATTTTATTCATTATCTACCAAAGTTTTTATATGAGGTTTAACTTAGTGTACATGGGAATTTTAATATTATTTTAATAGTTAAACCTTGCGAAGCTAGAAAATTTCTGAAAAAATTTCCATCATAAACCAAAGGTTTGTGGTTCCCATGATGTAAAGCTTACCTTTGATAGTGAGGGGATCCAAAAATAAGGTTAATCAGATAAGCAGTGTGGAAGTTATGGTGCTTGGAAAGTCTTTGAGATTAGAAAATGGTAACAACTCCCTATGCATTTGGATGCAAATGTGAAAAATTTCTAAGTGTGGATGTGTATTTATAGATTTTTTATGATGCATCGACTAGGATGCATCAACATAGCCATTGAAAATAAATTTTCACAAATAAAACAAAGTGTTGGGAAAGAGTTTTGAGATGAAATTAGAGTCTAAAGAAAGCTAGAAAAGCCTAGAATGATGAAAAATTATGGAAGATGGTATCAAATTAGTTTAGGAAAGGAGATTTGAAGAAAATTACATATGCCAAGGAGTGTAAAACTAGATGCTTCTTATATAGAATGATGGAATTAAATGCAAAATAACTAAGGGATATGAAGTTTAATAGAACCAAACCAAAGATTATGCAAGTCAATCCTTCCCATAGTAGGCTCATGCCATTAATGCCCTTGCATGCTGCCCTCATACCTAGGAGTTCGTAAGCACCAAGGATGATTAATGATCTTAAATCATTAAAAATTGAATTCACAAAAGAGATCATCAAAGAATTAGGAGACACCAAAAGGGACACATTAATTAATTATGATAGGAGGCAATGAGGTGGTGGATGTCAAGAGTTAAATAATGAGAGAGAGTATATGGAAATGAAATCTCGCATCCCAATCACACGAAGTCTTTGTAGAACTTGTGGCCAATTTAATCCAATATTTTCCCATCCTTAGTTGAAACCAAGGAAATCCATGTTCAATGACTTTGCATTGGCACATTTAGATTGTTCAACCTTCAAAGTTCATGACTACTCCCAAAGATCACCCACCATTCCAAATAGAGAAGAAAAGAGAAGTAGGAAGCTATGAAGAACCTTAGTTAAAGGGGTACCTTCAAGCATGACTAACATGTCTTTCCTGCCTCATAACCAGTGCTTGTAGCTCATTATTTTATCTAAAGGTATGTGCTTTGAATTTCCATGTAAAGACATTCTTCCTATTAATGGTCAACAGTAGAAATGATGAGGACTCAATGAGAATACCCATAAAACTTATGAAGGTAGGTAGGTACAAAAGGTGAAAATTCCCCTTGAAGCCACACCCTTATCAATTCCACTTGATTTGTTCCAAGTCCATTAAGTATCAAGGTCATAGATTCTTTTATAAGTTATAATTAAGAAAGAACATCATGCTTCCATGATAAAAGAACTCTATAGAGTTAAGTGGAATGGTTGGATGATGTGAGCTCGCTACTAGATACCATAAGAAAATCAATGTTCCATTAATCGATGTCATAATTCAAAGATGAAATGCAGTCATTAAATAATCAATTCAACCATGAAATATAGTTTAATTAAACTTCCAAAAATTAGTAGTTGTATCAAGCACCCAATTCATAATGGGTAATAAAGAAGAAAATACATTAAAAAATTTAAACAAGGAAAAATATATCTAATAAATTGTCAAATACCCAAGAAATGGTAAACTTATAAAGAATGATGTAAAACAAAAAAATTTGAAAAACTAAGGAGCCATTACAAGATCTTAGCATGGATAGCCATCTTCCCCATGACTAAGTTGGAAGAAGAAGATCCAAAAAATAAAACAAGCTTGGTTATTAGTTAAGGTGTTGTTGCCATTGGTTACTCTTGATTCCAAGAAAGGTTTGACTTGTTGCATTTTAACTAATAGTTGTTTATCTAGGTTGGTAGGCTAGTAAATCAACATGAACCTTGATGAAAAAGTTTCATGGATAATATAAGGCCCCTCCCATAGTATTTGGAATTTTGTACATTGAGAAACATGCATGGGGTTTCAGTAGAAAACCTTATCTTCTAGTTTAAATTTAACTTTTCTTATTTTGAGGTCATGTTATTGTTTGTTATGTGCCTTATGTACTTCATTCAAGGACAAGCCCACTAACTAGTTTTTGTCTAGAATGTTTAAGTTCATTAATCATTCTTTTTTGGCTAGACTTAAATTAAGGTCATGTTCATATGTCATTGAAAGTGTACAAAGCTCTATTTGGATAAGAAGAGTTGGAAGTTTCTCATACATCAACTCATAAGGACAATAACCAATAGAAAGTTTCTATGTTGATCAATAAGACCAAAGAGCATCGTTGAGTCATGGATGTCACAGAAGATTGTTGGCCAATAATACCTTGCAATGAGAATTTTAATGGTTGTCCTCCTCCCTAAATAGTGGCCCCCACAAGGGCCTTCATGAGCATCCTGGAAGACTCGAAGTTTATCTGCTTCAAGTACACACCATCATACTAGGCCATTAGCATAAGTCTTATAGAGGTTACCCTAGATTTCCATATAGTGTTTGATCTAATGAAGATACTATTGTTTCTTCCTACTATCCCATTCATGTGGCATCTCTTAAGTGAGTAGGTAGGAGAGCATGTGATCATATCAATTAGAATCTTTGGGATCTTAAACTTCAATAGATTCAACAAGGAAGAGTTTGTCTAGAAATTGAACAAATAATGATCCTTCATCCTTTTTGTTATCTCATCGTAACCAAGACAAGTGGTTAGCAACTACATTCTTGATTCCCTTTCGGTCTACCATAGTAAGGTCAAACTCCTAGAGAATCACCAATCACTATATGACATGAGGGCTCACCATTCATTTATTCATGAGGAACTATATAGTAGTACGGTTTATGTGCATAAAAACTTGATATCCAAGCACATAGTATTTTAATTTTGCTAAGGCATACACCATTTCCATGAGCTCCTTTTCAGTGGTGATGTAGTTTAATTATGCACCCACAATACTTTGTCTTACATAATGGATATAGTAGGGATGCTTCTGATCATCCAGCTGTGTAAGTACAGCCTCCAAAGCATAATTGAATTCATCAATCATGATGTGGAATGGGCTAGACTAGTTAAGTGCATGTAGAATTGGAGCTTCTACAAGATTCTATTTTAATTGTTGGAATGTGCTTTCATATTCCCTATTCCATGTGAATGATGCATCATTCTTGTTAGCTCCACCAATGGTTTAGCAATTTTTGAGAAATTCTCAATGAAGCATCTATAATAACCAATGTGACCAAGAAATGACCTTACATCTTTCACTATTTCTAGTTCCTTGGTAATTCCTTGGATGATCTGTACCTTTTTGGGTCTACTTTAATCCCTTTACTAAAAATTCTATACCCCAAGACAATGCCTTCTTGGATAATCAAATGGCTCTTTTGCTAGTTGAGCCTTAAATTAGTCTCCACACATCTTTGAAGTACTTGTTTAATGTGATCTAAGGCTTACTCAAATGTAGCCCCATAGGTATAGGAGTCATCCATGAAGACTTCTACCCTACTACCAATTTATTTTTGAAAGATGATAAGGACAAACTTTTGGAATGTGGCAAGTGCATTACATAGGCCAAAGGGCATCTTCCTGTATGCAAAAGTTTTCCAAGAACTTGTGAATGTGATTTTGGCATGGTCCTCTAGTCCTATTTGGATTTGGTTATAGTCACTATAACCATCCAAGAAATTGTAGTAGTAATTCCCTACTATGGTGTCCAATACCTGGTCCATAAATAACAATGGAAAGTGATCCTTGTATGTTGCCATGTTCAACAACTAAAAGTCTATGTAGACTCTCCATTTTTCTCCTTTCATTGAAACAATGATGAGTGGACTAACCCATTCATTATCAACAATCAGGTAGATGAACCTAGCTTTAAGGAGTTACTCAATCTTGTCTTTGATAATTTGCTTGAGCTTGAGATTCAATTGATGTTGTAGTTGTTTCTTTAGCTTGATGGAGGAGCCTGTGTAGATATGATGTTAGTATATTCGAGGATCTATTCTTGTAAGCTTATGATATGACCAAGCAAAGGTTAGTCATTTTTTCATCACTTTCAACAATTTCTATTTTTGTTTAGGAGAAAGTTTGGCATTGATGATTACTAGCTTGTCATTATTAAGAAAAGCATATTCTATGCTTACTAGTAGATCCTTTAATTCAAGAGGCTCTTACTTGAAGTTATCTAGGATCTCCAACTCTCCCCAATTCATTTCTCTTTATACATTGGAGAGTTGTGCTAGAGTTGCTCCATTTTATCCATGCTTTTAACATAAGTGTTGGTAAGGCTCTCAGCTGGTTCCATGTAAGTGGTTGATTTAGTTTGATTATCTATTATTAGCTAATGGATACCTTCTTGTTTGTGGCTACTACATACAATCAACTTTGAATCACTGTTATTTCAACACACTGATTGCATGCTTGAAGTGATGTGTCTTTGATGATCCTCAGTTTCTACACATCATGGCATCCTCTATCACTATATTTGATTCATGAAACTCTCTTATTCCTAACTTTTTTCAAATTCATTTTTCTTGAAAATTTTTAAGGAAAGATCTTGAATCCCCATTCTAGCATTTATTGTGCTTAACCATGTCCTTCTTAGAATGATAGGGAAGTCTCCTTTGTAATTCTCCACATAGAGCACTAGGAAATTAGCAAGATAGGACCATCCACCAATGGTGATTACAGTTTCCTCCACTAATCCTAGAGGAATAGTGATGGACTGATTTGCTAACTCTAATCTAATGTTGCTCTTTTTCAAAGGAAGGTTCCAAGCCTTGTACATCTCTTGGGAAATTAAGTTAACTCTAGAACCTAAATCCAAAAGAGCCCTTCATGGTTCATTTCTTACAATCTACAAGTAGATGAGGAAACTCCTAGGATCAAATCACTTCTTGAAAAAGTGGCCAACCTTTATCTAGTTTGTGAGTGCATGGGTCAACATGATAGTGTGAATTTGGGGATATTCTTGGTTTGAAGGTGACTCGATAGGATTTTCAGAGGTAGAAGTAGCAGGGTTGGTTACTTGTTTTGAAGAATGGCCTTTTATTAGGTTTGGATTTATGATCACTAGGATGGATATTTGGTTGTAAATTCACTACCCTCACAACATTTCATTGTTGTGCCTATATGGGAATTTTACCCTGCATGAATGGAGTAGGTAGCAAAGGTTTGGTTGGTTGTGGTGCAGGAGTTGATGAGTGTTGAGGAGAATAAAAGGGAAAAGGAGACTTCCCCTTGGAGAAGGTGCTCTATAGAATTTTGGAGGATAGTAGTGGTAAGGAAAGGAAGCATGACTAGAGAAGTCACATGGGAATATAGGTTGGTGGACATAGTATCCATAGGGATCATGTCTATAAGAATATTGATGTTGTGGTGGTGACATCCCCCCATGACTATGGGTGTTTCCATTGCTGATATTGCTCCTAAGTTTAAGAAGGCACTCCACTTGGATAACACATTTATTGGAGAAACTATTCCCTGTAGTTGCATTGTGGATAAGTTAACTGCCTGGGTGCTTCCTAGTTTACTAGTCTAGGATTTAAAGTGTACACCCTAGATTTTTGTAGATGTGACACCACTGGACAACATCCCTTAGGATGTTTGTATTGGCAAATGTCGCAACCATCATTGTCTATGTCAGAATTTGCAACCTCCTCTACCACTCTAGCTTCACCCTTGTTTTTATGATATTATTATTCTGCATCCTTTTTCTTCCTTCTTTCTTGACCACTGTCCCCTTGATCTCTTTGTTCCTCTATAATATTTAGAGCTATCTGGAACTCTTCATCCAAGGAGTCCCACTTATTATCTACCTTAGCCAATATTTTGGTGATAGATTTTTGTATTAGTAAGGTCTTCCCTTGCACCACTTCATTAAGCGGTGCCTCCTCCTCAATATCATAGAAATGTACCTCCCTTTTGTGAATGGAGTCCTTATTATACTCTTCTGCACTTTCATGTTTCTTAAGTTCATTTTCTTCTTTGGCCACATGATCTATCACCCTTTGGATCTGATGAGCCCATAGTTTAGAAAGCCTTCCTTAGTCATAGATCCAAGAGTTTTTCTTGTTTCATTACTAAGCCCATCTATGATATGGTACAGCCAATTCCTTTAGGAGCATTCATGGCCTAGGCATCAATGCAAAAGAGAATAGTACCTATTCAAGGCTGCATCTAAGGACTCACAATTTTCTTGTTTTCATCCTTGGATCTACCTCCACAAGTTGGATACTTTGTAGTAAATTTGATACTTGTCATTGAAAAGCTCCAACATTGTACTTCATCAATGAATAGATTCCAATTTTAAGAATGGGTACTAGCTTTTTGCTTCCTTAATGAGTGTCCTTGGAAATAGTTTCAGCTCCTACCATTCATTTTCAATGTTTTGTAAGGCATAGGAATCATGAAAGGCTTGTAGATGATTCTATGGATCTGATTTATATCCTCCTTCAAATCTAGGGATATTGTTCATATCCAACCTCTTGATTCAACTATCTTTCAAGTGCTTAGTTGGAATTCTAATTGCCTCTGAAATGTTTAACATATTTTTAGTAGCTAGCAAAGGCTCATCATAGTCATAATAGTCTTGATGGTTCCTATCATGGCCATGATGTCTATGATGAGTCCTGTTATGCCTTCTTTCTTAGTGATGCTCCTTCCTTTGTTGTTGTCCTTGCCCTATTCTCTACTATCCTAGTAGGATCTACGATCATCCCTATCCCACCATTCATCTCTATCCTAGTCATAGCTATTCTTTCTTCTATCTTGGGCTTTGCTGCTCTTGTTAAAGTTGGAGAAGAAAGATGATGAGAATGATGATGATGGTGAGAAAGAAGAAGAATAATCACTAGAACAATGTCTGCTAGTTCCCCTTCTTTGATCCCTGCCCTCATCATTTTTTTTGTCCTTATCTTTATGCTTATTATTATCCTTGATTTTGGGTGAATGGTTGTGGTTATTATCTTTTGAGGCCCCTTGGTCTTAAGAACCATTCTTTCCCTCACCTAGGTTGTCCACAATTAACTACAATCTTTGTTTAAGGATCTTCCCATCATAGAAAGGGGAAGAGTCCATGTATTGAAATTGGCTTGGAGTAGGTACACTTGACAATTAAATCACCTTCAATACACTAATTCCAAATATTATGAGAAGACAAAATTATTTGCTAGAAAATAAGAAAACTAGCTATCTTCAATTAAAATTATCAGAAGATTCCATCAAGATTCACACAACCCACAAGCATCCAAAAACCTATCACACTTAAACAATATTGTAGAGCATGAGGCTCTACAACCACATAATGGTTGTTCTCAATGCAAGACACAACCAATAGAAATCTCTCCCACAAATTGGGTCTAAAATCTCAACTCACAAGTGAGATACAAAAGAATAGAACACATAGATCAACATACCACAAGCTGATCTTGGAGCTGTAATCACCTATTGCACTTGCCCAATGTGCTTATCTAATTTCTCTTTCCTAGCTCTCTTTGCATACCACCTCTTCTCTCCTATAATGAATGTAGGCATACATAATTATAGATATCCAAAATCCTAGGAAGCATTCTATTTTCCTTTCTAGATGTTTCCCATGTGGATCTGGAGTCTTTCAAATGTTTCCTAATCGAAATGCCATGTCAGAGCTTTTTTTCTCCACCAACAAAGACATCTCTTGTTTCATGTAGACATCTCTTGTAAAAGCCCTGCTCTTAAGAAAGGACATTTACTATTTTTGGGAGATGTCTCCTTTAGACTTTAGACTTGAGATGTTTACTCTTCAGGGAAGACGTCTATCTTTCTAGGGAGATGTCTCCTATGAAGGCCCTACTCTCGAGAGAGATGTCTACTATTTTTGGTAGATGTCTTCTTTGGACTTAAGAAATCTACTCTTCAGAGGAGACATCTATCTTTCTGGGGAGACATCTCTTCTGGAGGTACCAAAAATAAAGGTGCTTATTTTGAAGCCAGAAGCCTCTGGATGTCTCCCAACAAGTTCACATAGACCCTAGAACCTCCTAAACTCACTAAAATGAGATAAAAACACCTCCAAACATGCCAAAACATCCCAAAAACATCATCATAAAAAACTAACATAAGAAGACACAAAAATAGGACACACTTATCCAAATATTCTTCAAGTGCAAAACCTAAAAAAACAACTTGTAGGACAAGCACAAGGAAATTGGAAGAGGTGATCCTACATCATGGCCTAAAAAGAAGTCTTCACCTTCTTTATGTTGCTGCAAGAACAACTAGGTTAAGACCCTCTTACCTTTAGAAGCCTCATATCATGCTTTCATCTATCCATCCTTCTTCCACTGGGCATCAATGGGGTGATAATCCTGATAAATGTGGTCTTGGACCTCATACTTTGTGTTAAGTGTAGTGATGCCTATCCTAATAAGATTGTTCATTAACATGATAGAAATAGATTAGTCAAGAGGAAACACAATGTTACCTTCCATATCCCTCCATTGCAACTACTCATCCTAATGTAGGATGAAAGTGAAATTCGAAGTGTAAGGATCCAAATGGGTGTAAACAACACAAAGTTGTTAGGGAATTTTTGGACCTCTTGTCTTTGATTGGTTTCACTTGTAAATGGTGGAGACTCATCCATGCGAGAAGAAGCCATGTTAGCATTGCTAAAAATAGTACGCTTTCTCTTATCTTCTTAATGATATATCATTGAATGATTCTTAAAATGTCTTTGTATGTTGCCACTATTTTTTATATTTATATTTTTTAGACTTAGTGTTGATGAAAAGATAAATGTTTGATAATTATCTATTCTAGCTAGCTAATGGTTCTAAGGCTAACTATCCTAAACAAAGTATTTGTACCCACTTGTTACACACATCCTAAACCTGTACTAATACTATTGGGTTACCAAGTGATAATTGTTGGGCATACGAAATGACCACTATTGGGATTACTAAGCGTTAAACATTATGCTCAAAGTGGTCATACTTATGTGTTTGTTATAAAATGAATTAATTAATTAAGATAAGAATATAAAGTGCATTCAGAACAAAGTTCAAGGAAGAAACATTAATCTATTCCAAGTGTTGAAATGAATGAAGATCTCATCTTTATTGTCAATCACATCAATGTGTTTAGGTATATGATGCTCAAATAAAGATCTGTATAATTACTTTAGTTCATACTACGGGTACTCAGAAAATATTCTAACTCTAGGAAAAGCAAACTACAAAAGCATCGCTAAACTATTGACTTAGCTTGCCCTAAATGTGGTGGGTACACACAGTGATATAGTCTTGACTTAACTTTGTGTTGATACATCTATGTCCATGCATGTGACCATGTGTTGACAGAACTACATCAATGGGGTTGTCTCAACACATGCCTATCGACATAGCCAAAAAATTTATACTTCATCAAAGAGGTGTTGGAATCCTAAAATAATTATAATATAGGTACACCCCAAGATATATAGTCCAATTAGAACTTTATAACTCAACATTGCTTACTAGAATTAAACCCATGACTTGGAGCTTTCAAATTAAGAGTCTTGCCACAAGCCTAACACTTCATTGTTAGCATGAAAAATTCTAGTCAATCATAACCATGCTATCCACAAATACTATTAATTATTTACACATTAGCTAAAGTGTTTTCAAAGGTCAATAGATGTTAAAATTATCATAAATTAGTAAAAATTATAAAATCTAGGAATACCACTACTTGTGATTTGATCATGATCAAGACCATGACCTCTCCATGAGTCATGGTGTTGCTATTATTAAGAAATTTCCGTTAACCATGACTTGTGATTCGATCTTCCCCATGATCCATGATGAACACCTCACTTGCATAGATTGCATACTATGACTTGTAGTAAGGATTTTTTGAAACAACCATCACTCTTAGTCAAGACGATGCACTCATCATGAGTTTTTATTTCCTTCAAAAACTACATCATGAATCACAATATTATTCAATACTAATCATGGTGATGAGCAATTCTATTAGATTAGAAATGTATCATAAAATTTGTTGAGCAAGGTAAAAGTTAAGACAAAAGAAAAATTAAATAATAACTTACCAAAAATATAGATGAATCTTTAAAAGAATAGAAGAGACATGTAAATCATTAATTTTGGAGATACATAAACAAATCTAAAGAAAAAATGAACTAGATTCACAAAGAATAATATATCAAGAATTCAAATTTGTTTACTCTACCTTGAGTAGTAGGTTCTTAGCTTGTGTAAGAGGAAGGTTGTATAATAACAAGGTTCCAAGGCTCTAAGAATCTCCAATGCTAAGGGAAGATTAAGAGAGGGATTTAGTAAATCTAATTTTGGTAAAAGAGAGAGAGAGAAAAAAGCTATGACATGAATTTTATATCCACATGTAGGATCTTAGGATGGATTATAAAAATTAAAAAGTCTCTCATACGGCTAGTCACAAGATATTATAGTTCCAAGACATGGGCAATTCACATTTGAAAATGGATTAAGATCCTAAATTAGGGGATAACATGATGTGATATTAGTAAAGGAATCACAAACCTTAAAATCAAATTTTGACATGTTATAAGCTATCCCATGGGATTGGGAAGGGGGTTTTAGAATCTAAAACAACTAAAATATAGGTACATCCCTAGCAAATATAGGGGGCTATAAGGTGCTTATTTCTCATGTCATAAGACCTAGGTTCAAGCCTAGGTCATGAGATGTAGGGTATCCCAACACTCCACCATACAAGTCACGAGTGCATGCACATGACCAGATCATAATCCGTAGATGGATAATGTAAGTATGCTAGGAATTGATAATTAGTTCATGATTGTTACCTTCCCACTTTTAGTGAAGTGCAAGTGTATGGGTTAAATCTAAGTGATGTATACAATATCTTGATGTTGTTGGCTCATGTTACTCCTAAGTGAAAACATGGTTAAGATAGAGTAATATGATCTAAGTCTAAGTGTAGTATAATTAAGAAAACTATTCTAGCCTATGTCGATGAGCAGTCATTCTTGGCTTGCCGTACATGTCTTAGGCTTATGTAATCATTACTAGATTACCAAGAATTATGTGTTGGGCGAACAAAGCAAGAACACTACTAGGATTACCAAACAATTACACACATATGCTTGAAACTAGTTGTACTCATTTCACATTACTAATGGACATGGAAAAGTAAAGTACTTTAAAAATGTAAAGAACTATACTAAAGTAAGTATGAAAATTAAACTAAGTAAAGAAATTAGCTAAGTGAAATAAAGAAACTAAGTGGATGCTACAATGATGATAAGCAATCTTGATCTTTATTGCCATGCATGAATTATGCCCAAGTACAATCCACTTGTTTAAAGATTCCATTCAACTATTGGATGCCACACTACAGGTAGTCACTCACTCTATCACGAAGTGTAAATGTTGAAAACAAACTACAAGATGTTTCCTAAGATTGTAATGAAAAGTTGTTTCCCTGATGTGACCAAGTATTAGTATTTATAGGGCTACATAGCTTCCAATACATTATATCAACGATGATGTAGGTAAAGTTACAATATCGTAGATACAATATTCTAGATACACAATCATAGATATGATATCATAGTCTATGAAAATAAAAGTTTATCACTAGGTGTAGCCACTCAAAAGAGGTTAGGATTTTGCTCATCTATCAAACCTCCCAAGACCCCACCTTTGTGAGATGAGCATGAAGCCTCTAAGTAATGATCCTTTTTCTTTTCTCTTTATAAGAAATCCTTTAGTAAGAAATGAAAATCCATGAGAATGTTTCTAAATAAAGGCAAGGCCTAATCCTTTTCTTACCCCAAAGGGAAGGTTTTTCAAGATTAGTTGTAACAATGAAAACCAAAAAGCATCCCTAAAATCATTGGGCTTTTTCTTTACATTCTCTCCTTGATGATTTAAGGTACTTAAAGATTTTTTTATATTCTTATTTTTTTTTTGGGATCTAATACTTGACTCCCTGCCCCTTGATGATCCCTTTTTAAAAAACTTTATAACTTAGCATTAACCACCAAAATCAAACCTATAACATAGCATTTTCCAATCTAGAGTCTTACCATTAGGCTAACATCTCATTATGATAGAATAAGATGTGCCACCAAATAATCCAAAGTGTATTTAATTATAGTTTTCACTAATATGACATACCATAGCATGACTAGAAATGTAATTCCAAAAATATCAAATTATTATGTAATAACATAGACCACCTATCCTTCCAACATGTTCTTAGTAAGAAACACTAATGTTTACTAAATGCTAAGAAAGCAAACTAATAAGCCAAAATAGAATAATTATTAGGATAATAATTCAATTATCAAAAGGAATGTTAAGACTTAAAATCTTAACAAGAACAATACAAAAATTACATGGGAACATTAGAACATGAATGTTAAAAAAAAGGTCTCAAATAAAGCACAAGGAATAATATCAAGCTATATTAAATAAAGTTTGAAAGCAATAGATCCAAACATATAGAAAGCTATACAAAAATTATTAGAGGAGCTTAACCATGTTAGAAAGTAAAAAAAAATGTAAATATTGACAAAGGTCAAGGGTTCTATTTTTCCTAATGTTTTTAATACTTTTTGTAGTACCAGTAAAAACATTCGTGGAAGCTTTGGTTTTCACTACTTTCTTTAAAGCTCTTCATTTTAATTCTAGCTATCATCTACTTCATTTGACTATTTCTTCATTTTTCTTGTATTGTTGTTTACAGTTGGTCTTTAGTGAGAAGTGAATTTTTAAAGGGTTCTTCTTTCTAATGATAATGACCTAATTTTATAAATGAAAACTTGAGTAAGCATCCAAAAAAATGTTGGGTCTTTCCTTTTATTCCTTTTCTATATGTTTTATCAGATGCTACATTTGTATATTATACACTTTTATATTTGATTAATGAAAACTTCAAGATCTAACACCTACCCCCACATAAACTACCCCTTAATTAATTAATTAATTCAAAGTATTAAGCATGCTAGAAATACTATGTGAAACCCAAGTTACTTACTTTGTACATGAAACATACGTGAGAAGCACAAAAATTATGTCCTCTGTGTTGTTGCCACACTACCTAATTCAAAATGTTATCCTAATAACTGAGAATAAATATAAATTTAAAATGAAAATCTTATCTGATTTGAAGAAAAAATATAAATTTCAATTATTTTTTCAAACATTTTAAAAATATAAATTTAACATAACCTAAGATTTTCTAAAATTTTATTTTAATCATGTAAAATCGAGTAAACCTTCTTGAAGATTCTATTAATGCAATTCAATCTTATACAATCAAAGTTGAGTTAGTTGGTATTCAATAGAAGCATTCCATTCAATGCATACAAATACTACCTACATTTTGTTATCTCATCTCCTCTTGGCTTTTATTTTCTTGTGATATGGTTCATTTTATATGTAAGCAACTATCAACTATTGTAATAAAATTTCAATTTCAGTAATTTTTTTTCAGTGCATGCACCCAAGGCTTGAACTAGGCCTTTCTCTAGTTAATGAAAATTCTAAACTCCTTTTCAATGGCTTCACACAACTTCAAATCTAGGTCTTACTTAGTTCTAGTAAAGAATTGTAACACCTTGTCCTACTGCACCTAGCTAAAGCAAGGTGATGACTAAGATCACTAGTAATAACATAACATAAGCATGATAAACTAAAAGTTAATGATGTATAAAAATATTTTAAGAATATGTCACTCAATATATATTATGAAAGGTCAAACTGCACAAAACTCCATGCCAAACCAAATATTAAGTATAAATTTCAATTTATCAAACTCCATATCTGTACATAAACCAAAAATTCACACTACTCTCATAAGATACCAAATACATAAACATCATCATACATATATAGGAGTACAAAGAGTTTCATACAAAAATAAATAGTCCATACTACTGTACATGAAAATATATAGTAACCAATCCCTAAATAATTTTCCCTTCTCTACTTTCTCTCTCAATCCTCTTCTGTACTCATGCAGCCTTCACCTTTATTGAAATAAAGTTAGAATAAAACTAAATGGGAAGCCTTTACACTTCCCCTACTAGATGGTCAACAAGTGTTACACTGAAGAAGAGGAGTGAGGTACAAGGTAACTTGCATCAACTGTTAGTCTTGCCTATGCTCAAAGCAACACATGTACATACACATTATATCATATGTAATACTGGCATAATCATTACAGAATAAAATAGATGGCTAACATACAATCATAGATAAAATCACTACCCAACATAATCAATCATATATCTGTTACACCACTTCATCCTGCATCTTCACTATCATGCCCATACCATCATACCTACTATGTACTGTTAAACAACACATGACCCCACACAATCATAATCTAACCATAATATATATTATCAATGCTATGACATACAAATCGATACTATCATATACGTAGTCCATGTGGTTGCTAGCATATCCACACTCAATGTAGCATGTGAAATGTTGGCATGAGTACTCATCAATAGCCATTGCCTACAGGTCTTTTATTAGTCTTTTATTTACCCAACTGATGCTAGGGTCAGTCAACCTATGACCCACAACCATTAGCCTTTTAGAGGTCTAGCTATAGGAACGAACACACCTATGCCATGTACCAGTTGTAGCAATAAACACATCTACACTCTCCCACTTTCAAGATCAGGGTTGAGATAAGAACCTTACTAATGCATTACAATGGAGGTCAATCTATAACTACCTTCAGAGTGCCTCATCACCGACCATCCCTCACCCTTAAGTAGCACCACCCACCAACAACCGCACAAATGTCATTGCGAAGACATGTACAAATCTAGGCTAGCTTAAGCTAATGCATGTTGCAAGCACAACACACCTAAAACAAACATAATACAACTACATACATCCACATCTAATAGTTACATTCATTTCATGAAAACAATACTATACTTTGACCAAACAAATTTTGCACTACAATCATATTTCTTAAACTACATGTAATTCCATAAAAATGACCACTATTGTAATCGCCAAAATAATATATGCCCAAAAAGAAAACCAACTCCATGATTAGAAAGTACTTTCCAAAATGATTTTAATGACACTTATTTCACCTAAATTAGACTCCTAGAAGCAAAGTTATGTGCATCTAAAGTTTAATTAATAAAATAATATTTAATTACAACCAGTGATGATTGAAACTCCTAGAAACTCCTACACCATAATAGGTCCCTAAAATATAATATTCCAACCATGCCAATCTCATAAACATCACATATCATATTCCACAAATCTACATCATATCATACATCACAAATTTATTCATGAATAATTCACAACCAAAATTATAAAATTTTGAAAAATATGCAAAACAACATCTCCAAGCTCAATCTTTTAACTATCTACCACACATGCCTACATCACATGATCATATACACTAATCTAAAACAAAAATAAAAGGAAAAGGTAAAGACAACCCACCAATTAAAATTGTTATGACAGAAAGCCTGAAACAAGCACAACAACTTAAAAAATCTGGCAAAACTTTTTTTCACTCGAAACAAGTTCTACACCCTAGTAGATACAACCACAAAAATCCCAAATCTAGGTTCAGAGTAAAGAGAAATCTGTTCCCAAAGCTCAAAATTCAAGAAAAAAGAGTAAAAGGTGGAAGAAACCCAAAGAAATGATGAAGAAGAAGCTTCAATACAGTTTTTGTTCATGCAAGCACCTAGATAAAAAAGAAATTCAAATGTTATGGGTTTGTAAAAGGAAATGGTACTTTCTTTTGGTAGTGGAAAAAGAAAATCTGATGAAGGCATATTATATTTTTTTGAATACGTGTAATGCATAAACAAAATACACATAAAGTACCTTAAATACATTACCTTTTTCTTCTTTTTGCACATCATGTGCAAAATCTGAGTTTTGCTTTTACTTTTACCTCTTTCTTTAACGAAACTTGTTTTATAAGTTTATTTCTTTTATCCCTCACAACTAACACCCTGCACTTCAAATGTGCATAACAAACACACAAGACTCCAAATTAAAATCTATTTGAACCTTCAAGGTCCCTAACAAACATTCTACACATGCATATGTTAAAATCACATTCAAACACCACACAACATAGGCTACAATTCAAATGCATAAGCACTAAAATCATACATAAAGCATAAATGCATACCAAATAGGTGCTTTTGTATCCCAATCCAACACCCCTACTAACAACATCACCTATTTAACATATCATAAAGGGCTAGTGTACATAATCATATTAGTTAAGCATGTAAAGACATCATAATTGTAATGTAAAGATGAAGCCTCATAACATATAAAGTACAATTATACTAAACTAACTCATCCATAAAAACCCATCAAGACTACATACATAATATATAAATCATAATCGTATGACCATACCCAATGTATTTGGATGGGATGTAACACTCTCCCCTCCTTAAGAATCTTCCTCCTAGAAGATCTTAAGATGAGCTCTGCATATCTCAATCTCCACCTCCTAAGTAGCCTCCGAAGCTTCATGTATATTCCACAAAACCTTGACCATAGGTGCAACTTTACTACGTAGTTTTCACAACATGCCATTGACAATCTCTACTAGCTTCTCAACATAACTAACATTAGATTGTAGCTATATTCCTAAATAATCAATCACATTATGCTCATCTGGTACGTAACAACATAGCATAGATACATGAAACACATAATGTACATGTGCTAAATGAGGAGGTAATGCTTTCCAATAGGCCACTCTCCTAATCCTCTATAAAACCTCCAAAGGACCAATGTGTCTAGGAGCCCATTTTCCTTTTCACCCAAGTCGTGTAAGGCCTTTCAAGGGAGAAACACAAAGAAATACATTATCTCGGACTACAAATTTCAATGGTCTTTGATGCTAATTGGAATATGTTGCCTACCTATCTTATGTAGCTCTTAATCTATCTTGAGTCTCATGAATCTGCTCTATGGTCTACCTTACCAAATTTGTGCTTACCCATTAGTGATCTTCTATAGTATCCAAACATAAAGGTGTTCTACATGGCCTACCACATAAAATCTCATATGGTGTTGCTCACAAACTCTCTTGATAAATGTTATTATATGCAAATGTAGCCAATGGTACCATTTGATTCCAATCATCTCTATACTACAAAGCATAGGCTCTCAACATGTCCTCAAAAATTTGATTCACTAGCTTAGTTGAAGCATCAATTTGCAAATGATATGTTAAACCCATGTTCAGCTTTATACCCATCTGCTTCTAGAATGCTTACCAAAAATTAGTCATAAATTAAGCATCTATTTCACTAATAATCCATCAAGGCACATTGATAAATTATAATTTTCATCATTAGTGATATCAAATCTATGATATTAAATCAATGATATTGTAGCTATGATATTATAGCACATGCTATGTCATTGTATATATAATATCTCAGGATGCATGCCTGCCTATAAATACAACACTTAGGTGCACAATTCACAACACATTTTCATTACACTCCTATTGAAACTCTTGTAGTTTGTTTTCTTACACTTAGACTTAGTAATTAGAAGTGTGAATGCCCATAGTGTAGTGTGATCTAGTGAACAACGTCTTTATTTAAGCATCTTGTACTTGGGCACAAGTGTGACTAGCAATAAAGATTGAGCTATTTCATACTATTGCAATATTTTCCAAGATTTACTATTTTTACTTAGAATAATATTTACTATTTTCTAGTTAATGATTTACTTTTTCTTTAGCACTTTACTTTTTACATGTTATCGTAAGTGGAATGGATATGACTAATTTTGAGCATAAAATATGATCATTTGATAACCTAGTAGTATTATTGCTTAATTCACCTAGTAGTGAGATACTTGGTAATCCTAGTAATGATTACATTAGCCCAAGACATGTACCAAAAATCAGGGATGGATATCCATTACCTTAGCCTAGATTAGATTTTTCTACTTTTTTTATTTAGATTTAGAAATCATTTTCATTTTTACCATGTCTGCTAGAAGTATTAGTAGCTAATCAACATTGATTATCTTATACCTCACATTGAGCTAAACCATACGATTAGATTTCACTAACTCCATGTGGGAAGACAACAATCACAAACTTAAACCAATTACTAGCATAATGCACATCATCTCATCCATGAATTATGATCGAGTCATGCGTGAACAATCATGACTTGTATGGTTGGATGTTGGATTACTTCACTACTCATCATTGGTGCTATTGTCGGATATGTGTCAATGATATGCTGAGAAATTGATTTCACAAAGTTCATTGTATTAAGAACCTAAAGTTAAAATCCATCAACTTTTAAATAATTCCAAACAATTAAGCACACTTAAATAAAATGTTTGAAAATCATAATATGGCTTCACTCAAAGATAACTCACCACCTACCAAAGAATCAAAGAGAGGCAATGATAGAACAATTAACAAAGAAGATTGGAGTATGCCAATGCAAGCAAGAATATCTTATGCTCATCATGATCCATATTATCCCAATTCTACATTCATTTTTCATCAAGACAAGAAACTAAGATGGAGAGATCTTTAAGGCAATATTTTTCTACCACCAACGTGTTTAGCACTTATCATGCTATAAATAGCTCTTAGGGGGATGAACCTAAGTGATGCACTTGGTGGGTACCATGTAACTAAGCACATGACAAGGCCCTATGAACCCACTGAAGAGTAGCTGAGGAGAGACATGGCCATGAAAACCAAACATGAACAAATCAAGGGAAAGAAGATCAACTCTCCTATGGTCTTAGAAGAACTTGATGAGAAAGCATTCATCATTGAACAAATCCACCAAAAATATGAAGTCCATTCATTCATACCTATCATCTAATTAGAGGAACCTATCAAAGTCCAATTGCATTACACCCTAGTAGAGACACCTAAGGAAAAGGCAACTAACTAAAAGTACAAGTAGGACTCAAGGCCAAGAGTTTCTGTAGAATCCCACAGAGAAGACTACAAGAGTCATAAAAGAAGGACAAACCGGCATTGTTCTCCTACTATCTCATACTCATCCTCATGATCATTAGCAAACACTAAAATGAGGAGATCAAGAAACTAAGACCATGATAGGGAAGGAAGGAGGACTCATGATCATCATGACTATCACTTGAGGCATTCAAATGAGGAAGATAAAGATTACGAACAAAGAAGATGTAAGGGTAGGAGATAAAACCAAGAAAGGCATGAGCATTGAAGGGGATACCACTACAATAGAGCTCACAAACCTAATAATGATTATGAACCCCTATTGGCTACTCGAAGCATGATAAACATCAAGGAAGCTATCTATATACCAACCAAGAATGTCAAGGATAGCAGTATCAAATGGCTAGATATGAATAACATGCCTAGATTTGAAGGTGGTTACAATGCTAATCCTCAACACCACCTTTAAGGATTTCACAATGCTTACATCCTACAAAATAATGAAAGTGCTTGGAAGAAACTGAAGTTCTTCCCATGGACACTTGTGAAAGAAGTTGAAAGCTAGTATAGATCCCTTGAACCAAAATCAATCAGAATGGAGTATCATTCTGGAGCTCTTCAATGATAAATATCAAACTTATTCTTGGGTGTCCAACTTATGAAAATAAATCTATGGAAGTAAGGGATCCATGAATCCCTTAATGTGAAAATGAATAGATATTATTTGCTACTATGCAGACGCCCAAGCCATGGATTTTCTCAAAAGGAACAACTAAGGCACATCATTGATGGACTTCAAAATAAGATCAAAGAGACACTTGGAATGTATGCCCAAGGATGCTTATCTAACATGTTTGTGCATCAAATTTAAAGACTTGTTGATCAAGTGGCAAAGAAGGAAGATGAGTTAAAGAAAAGAGAATTAGTAGAGAAATATAATAGAGAACCATCTATTAGAAAGAGGAATGCACGAGTTTATGACACACAAGAAGAAGAAACCTTGGATTAGGTAATTTAGAAGAAAACTCTACCTATCTAAAAATATGTTACTGATATAGCAACAAAGGTAGAGAACATGTAGGATTTAGTTGATGAAAAATTTGCAACAGCTCTGAAAATTGTGAAAGAATGAATAAAGTAATCCTTTGGAAAATACAAGAACAAGAAAAAAAAAGAAAGACTTTGGATGAGAAGGCAAAGTGGCTTCAGTGGTTGAGGATTTAGAAACAAGCTTCGAAGATGAAGAGGGTTGTGTCATATGTCAACATGAACATCCCAAGGGATGTTAACCTATAATGTCATACTTGCAAGAAATAGTGACAGATGCACTTAACCCCAAGTTCATCAAGAAATAGATGTCCAAACGATTACCTTACCCTCAAGGTAATTACAAGGAATACCTCCAAACCACATACTATCCAAGTGGAGCTTACCTACAACCACAAGAACAACACTATCAATAGTGGGAATAGCCTTAGTCATGAGCTATGCCATCACCACACCAATAGCATCCATATCAGCAACCAAACTCGTATGGATACTATGTACAATGTCCAATGTCTCCTAGTAATTCCACTATTCAATCTTCACAATACTATCTAGTTGATTATCATAGACCAACACCACCAAAGCTAGATTCCAATTCTTATATCCATCTGCAAGCAACTAGTTCATTAAATAAAACTTTGAATCATTTTTCATTAATTCCACCACCTACCATGTAGGGAGAACTACCATCACAATCTCAATAGAAGAGGGCTACTAGGGCAGTAAATACACAAATAGGGGATCATACCAGCAATACTATGGGAAAATCGAAGAAATGTCCTTTCTTTACGATAAGTCCAACAAGAGCTAGTAAAGCTAGAGCATCACTGAATTATGATCTTTCTATGAACACTAACCTTCCCCAATAACCAGCTCAGAATTTAAAGATTATCATGCTCACAGAAGTAGTGTTAGATAGGATAAAGATAGGGCTACTTCCCAAGAAATGAATTGATCAAGGAATTCCCTTGATTTATCTAAAAGTAGTTGGAAATGCACTATTCAAAGCTCTAATAGATTTAGGTTCTAGGGTAAATTTGATCTCTAAGGAAACTTGTAAAGCATGGAACCTACCACCCTTCAAAAAGTGCAACATCAGGTTAGAGCTAGCAGTTCAGTTTGTCATCGTTCCTTTGGAAAAAATTGATGATGTGGTGACCATAATCAATGAGTATCCTATCCAGTAGACTTTTTGGTGATTGATGTGAAAAATGATAACAGGGAATTTTCCATTATAATGGAAAGAGCATGGCTTAGCAAAATAGATGGTAAGTAGGGGATGAGAGATTTTTCTATTGAAATCTCTAACGAAAACTTGCACCAAGCCATACATACGTAGTGAACTCCATGCATTCCTAAGGATAACAATGGATGCAGTTGTGGATTAACACCTCAGAACACCAATAGTCATTACACTAGCCCACAAAAAATGTGAAAAACAAGTGTGTGTGCAAGAAAGAGCATGGATCACTATACAAAAAGACATCCAATGGTTGAAAACTAAGATCATAAAACCATTTAAAACAAGAATGAAAATGTCGGACTTACTCGTTAATTCCTATCCTAAGAAAATGATCCCAACTAAAACCCTACAAATAAAAATATTAAACCATAATCATACACCAATAGATAGAGGAACTAAGGACTTAGAAGATCACAATTCAATTACCATCAGAATTACATGGGACAATAACCAAAAAACTAAGTCACTCAGGATGGTAAGTAAGATATCTCAAGTGTATGATCCAAGGGAACTAGGGTCCATTTTCCAAACACTGATCCATGAATTCAGTTATAGGGGAGATGCCTTGTCATGATGTAGGAGTTAATAAGTGCCTTTTTAATTTTTTTTGTTTTTTTCTAATTTTTGTGGTTTATAATTTTTGTTGCACCCTTTTTCTTTTCTTAATACCTTTTCATATTCTTTGATATCTTTTCACTCTTTTATACTTTTTCATTCTTAATCCTTTTTCCATTCTTTTATACTCTTCAATTTCTTGATCATTTCTTAATTCTTTCTCATCTTTCTATTCTTTACTGATTTTACCATTCATCTTACCTTTTTCATTTTTTCTACAATCTTTTATAATTTTTCATACTTTGATTTTAGTTTACTTGTACATATTTTTGTTCAATCATCAATAAAACACCAAGTGATGAGACGCGATATGCACTGAGCCGCGATATCGCGTACGTGATATCGCAGCCGCTGCGATATTGCATCCCCCGCGATATCGCGTACGCGATATCGTGTCGTCCCCTGTGATATC
>MNCI01023097.1:656771-722445 GCA_015680685.1 Gnetum montanum | reverse complement strand
ATCTTTCCTTGGAAATCTCTAAGATAAACATATGTGGAAAGATCGAGAAGAGGATAGTTCCATGCATCACATACAGTGATTCATCGGGTGATGACATGGAGGAAATGTCTCCATGTAACAGGTGTGTCCAAGAAACTCTGCAACAAAGATGCCTGTATGTAGCAACCACACAAGAAGTAGTAGACATCCCATGGTTGATGGCTTCTCATATTTATAGACTTTATTCTAGAGCTACATCGATGTGGCCCCATTGATGAGGTAACACCATGTAGATGGGGCAACATCGATGAGGCCATGTCAATGGAGGTTCATCAATGCAACACAATGAAAATTCATCATACCCCCACGAATGAATGAAAACTCATCCTTAATTTCCTTTACAAAATTGTGAAGGTATGGGATTATTGACTAACTATTGACATAACAAAATGACTTGAAAAAACTAAGTGTCCATGTGTATAAATCAACACCATTACAAAAATTATGATGTTAATGATACAACATTGAACACCTTGACATGATAAATCAAAATTGTATCGCACATCCTCTAATGACATGAAGATGGTTGTGAAGATCAAACTATCCCAGGCAGTGGAGATTCTTAAGATTTTGAAGGACCTTTGCTAGCTTCAAACATGTGCGATGGTTGCAGTGGCTATGGCTATCCTTTTGTGGTTATCTTGTTGTGACTACAACCTTTGGTGAAAGGTGAAAGACATCCGATAATGTCTTCATCTTCTCCTCCTTGCTTTAAGGATCATTCACATTCCATGCAACATCACCAATGTGGACTAGAATGGGGATATCCCACAAAAAAGGCATTACTAGAAACAACTCCTTAACATTGACAAACCAGGCAGTGAATTGTTTGCATTTGACATTGAATGCCTTAATTGTGTTTTGCAGCTCCTGGTAGTCATTCATTTTTTTGGTCAAGTTCTCAATAGTAGATCTCTTATTAGTGTATTTGCCCTTGAGAACCTTGAGTTCTATGTTTATCACTATAATATTTTGCTTAGTGTCCTTGTGGTGCTTGAACTTGGCCTTGTACAACAAGTACGAGCTAGTCATTTACTTCTCTAATTTTGACCATGACCATTCAGTAGTCAACATATCCAGATTTGCATATCAAAGATTGGCTACCTCCATGTATTTTATCATCTTCTCAATCTACAACTCCTTCATGCAAACTTCTACCTTATTGTAGGCATCTATCCCATCAATGATAGGCTACCACAATTCAAGTCCTTCTTAGAGTTGCTAAAGGGTTTCATTAACGTTTGCCTTCATCAATTGGATGTGCTTTTCATTAACTTCTTTTTGTTGATTGACCTAATCTCTATAATGATCCTTGAATTTCTTAAATTTGAGAGCCTCTAATATCTGAGTGGCTACTTCTATTATAGTCTTCTAGTAAAGGGCATGGACCTCCTCCATGGAGAGGTTTCTATTTTCAGCTGCTAATCTCCTTAGCTCTATGTTTTCTTTAGCTAGTTGCTTCTATTGTTGATGGATAAAGTTAGTACACTATTATTTATGCTCATTAACATTTCATAGGATATGGTTCTCTATGATCAGTTGCACATTCTCCTAGTAGGTTAGATCCAAGGCCTTTTAAATTTTGTGCTAGGTGGCCTTTGCCAAGGATCAGTAGAACACCATTGTCTACATCACATCCTCAACCCCTTTCAATCTAGTGTGAAGTTGTTTAAGAGCTTTATCTTTTATCAATGTTGGGTTGAGAAATATAGGGTTAACAATTTGAATTCTTAATTCAGCAACTTCAGCAACCAAGCATTCGTTAAGCTCTTTGGCTATTTCAAGTTGTCCTTCTAAGATTATGTTTTTACCCCTTGCCTCTAGTAACTTTGATTGGGTTGCAGTAATACTATCTAGAAGATCAAAGAAATCCAAAAGTGGTTTCCTAATTCCTACCAGTTAGTCTAGTAGTTCTTCATGTTATGTTGTGCTTAATTTTCCACTTATGATTCTTGGTATTCATGCAATCATTGGACTATTACAACAACATTTAACACAATTGTTTAAGTGATATGTGGAGGTAGTGGTTGTTGCTCCTCTTCTTGAATGGTTGTTGTAGGAATTTTATCTTTCATCATCTCTACCCAATTAGTAGTTGAAGCATGCCTAACAACATTTTTTATAATAGACTATTCCTCCCCTCGGATAGAGTTTCTTGATGAGGCATGGAAAATGGAGTTCCTTCCTCCCACATTCATTTTCTTTAAATCACTTCTTCATCTATATATAGATTATCTATGAAAGGTTAATAGGGAATCTCCAACTCAGAGCAGTGCATGCATAGGCAGAAAAGGCAGTGATATCTACCGAGCCTCATCTTAGGGTTTAGGTGAAAGGCCACAATCTTATAGTGGATCCTTTCTGCCAGGGTGAGTGGGCCAAAATCCTTATGGTCGACACCATAGCATCATTGTACCCATTCCTTTTTAATGTTAGGGTTTGCCTACATTGAAATCTTAGTGATATTCATCCCTATTTCTAATAACCCAAACACTTCAATAATGGCCTACACCAAGTAGGACATTGAAATGTTCTTAATTTTGACCATTGAACTAGCCTACCTATTGTTCTAGAATAAAAATGTCTCTCCCATGTACCACTTCCTAGTAGAAGTGATAATTGGCCACATAGGAGAGGTCTTCAGTTAGTCCTATACTTCTTTAGGTGCTTGATCCAAAATAGGATCAAATTTTAACTCCTAGAACACTATTTTTTGTACCTTCCTTGATCTAATTTGATTTAGGCAAGCTTCTATCAAGGTTACCTCAAGGTTTTCTTGTTAAGCTAGTGCCTCATGTCAGTGGGAATGTTCTATTGCTACTGCTGGTTCTAAAATCTAACAAATAGATTCCACCTCAGCCTCTTCCCTTATAGGACCTATGGCATGGGTTGCAAGTGGTTCTTCGTGGGCTTGTTCTTGATCCCTTCCTGTCCTTGGTCATTTCTCCCTTTGTTGAGATAGTCCTCCTTCCTACATGTGCTTTCCTTTCGGTGCCATCTGTAGTCACAACACATCCATGGATTAGTATATATAACATGCAACTTTGAATATTTTAAGTACCTTATCTCATCAGTTAGTCACACTTAGCTAAGATTAATATTTCATTATTATTTTATTAATTAATTTTTATTATAAGTGTCATCAAAGCTCATTGAGAGGATTTAACTTTTGTAATTTTATGTTTAAATGTTAATTTCTTAGTTAAATCCTTGTGGGAGTTAGAAAAAATGGTGAAAAGTTCTCTATCAAAAATGACACATTTGTGGTCCCCATGACTAAGATCTTACCTCTAATAGCTACAAGGTCAAAGAACAAAGTGATTTTGATAAACGGTTAGAAAGTTATGGGCTCTAGAAGGTTGTGGGCTCTAAAAATTTAAAAAACTCCCTTGGTGTTTATGAGAAATTGTAAAAATTTCTAATGGGGGTCACGCATATTTATACTATTTTTCTACTACGTTGATAGGGCCACATATACGAGGACGTGTATATACATTGACTCTACTGACAGGGCCCTATATACAAGATTTGTAAATGAAATTTTCAAATGTGAATATCTTAAAAAATACAAGGAATTTTTGAATAAATTCAGAGTCCATACAGTTCTAGAAAAGCCAAGATTATGATGAAATCATTGAAGATGGCCTTTGAAAACTCAAAAATTGAAAATGTTGATGGAGAATGTATGTATATAACAAAATATATAAAGGAGCACATGGTTTGATGTAGAAGATGGATGTACAAAAGATTCTAGTTGCAAGAATGCCTAAGCATAAGGTGCTTAACGAACCCAACCAAGAGATATGCAAGTGGGTCCTCCCCATAGCAAGCACATGTATTGTTTGCCATTACATAACTTCAACCAAAGGTGTCCGTGGGCCCCATAGGTGATTAATGGTTAATGGAAGTTAAGGGTGAAAACCCAAAAGATTCTACCCAAGAATTCAAGTACATCAAACAAAGACCTCAAATTAAGAACATGGACACCAGTAGTGAGGTGAGTTACAAGCAACATAGATGGATGATGGAGAAGATGGAATGGAATTCTATATTGAGGTCATAAGAGGTCCCTTGTGGATTTTTGTTTAAATGACCTAACAAGATCCATATTTAGTTCATACCAAAACCAATCACTTCCAATGACTTTGCATCATCACTCAAAGACCAATCCACCCCCTCAAGATACAAGAGTGCTCTCACAGAACAACCACCATTCCATAAAGAGAAGAAAAGAGAAGTAGGAAGTGAGAGAGAGGGCCTTAGTTAGAGGGGACTATTAAGCATGGGTAACATGTCTTTCTAGTTCCATAACCAGTGCTTGTAGCCTATTTATTTGTCTAAGGGATATGCTTTGAATCCCCATCATGTTTTTTTTGTTTTTTTTCTTTTGTTTCTATTTTTTATTTTTATTTTCTCATTTTTTTCTATTTGGATGGGAATCACACCATGCAAAGACTTTATTGAACTTTCTATTATTGGTCAACATGGAACAATAAGAAGTCTATGAAACACTCATGCACTTAGCAAGTAGAAGAGTGCAAAGAGTATTGAGTCCCCTTAAAGTCACACCTTGTGCAATCCTTTGAACCCTTCCCAATTTTAAAAACTACCAAGATCACAAATTTATTAAAAGTTTATTTAATGAAAAGGGACCTCAAACTTCCAAAATAAGAAAAACCATAGAGTTTTTGAATGGGTGGATGTCATGGACTCACTACCTATTCCATGAAAAAGAAACCATGACTTAGCCATCAGTACAAAAATTCAAAAATAGAAACCAAACATTAAGTACAAACCACCATTAGTAACAACTACAACACAACTATGTCCTATTGGCACAAATCACTTTTATTAAAAAAAATTAGAAAATCACACTAAGAATAAAGTAAAATATATAACAAAGTATAAAATACTTAAGAAATATTTAAATGTACTAAAGATGGTGCAAAACAAAAAATGGTGTAAATTAGAAAAACGTTTTAAAATCAAAAAGGTGTAAAATAAATAAATTGTAAAGACAAAAATGTGTAAAACAAAATAGAAAAACTGAGGAGCCATATAGATGATTAGCATAGGTGGCCATCTCCCCCATGATTGAGTTGGAAGGAGGAGATATAAAAAATTGAGCATGGTCACCCATCCATTGAGGTATTTGTTGCACTGGCTTACTTAGGCTTGTGGAAAGGCTTTATTTGTTGGATGTTGACCAACTACTCTTTGTTTGGGATTTCAAGTTTATATATGAGCATGGCCCTAGAAGGAAAGGTTTCATCAATTATATAAGGCCCTTTCCACAATGTTTGTAATTTGGTTTTCTAAGGTATGTGTGTGGGATTCTAGTAGAGGACCTTATCTCTTGGTTGAAATTTTACTTTCTGTATTCTAAGATCATGACATTTTTTGTTGAATGCCTTGTATATTTCATTCAAAGATAGGGCCACCAATTGATTTTTGTCTCGTACATTAAGGTTGATCAATCTTTTTTTTTGTGCTAGACTTAGGTCAAGATCCAAGTCATAAGCTATTGAGAGTGTATGAAGCTCGGATTGAATTGGGAGTGTTGGATGTTTTTTGTACTCCAACTTGTAGGGAGAGTAGCCAATAGAGAGTTTCTAGTAAAGGGCATCATTAGTTTTATGCTCCAATCTCTCCTATATTTGCTAATAGTTCTTGTTAGAATCTTTGTAATCTCGATGTTAGTCACTTCTGCTTGACTATTGGCTTGGGGGTGATAGGGTGTTGTTAATTTATGTTTAACTCCCAAGTGTTGCATGAGTTTTGGAAAGGTGGCCCTTGTAAAATGGGTTCCATTGTCAAAAATCAGTGCACATGGCACACCAAACCTATTCACAATATTTTTTTGTACAAATCAAGCAACAGTGGATGATATATAGTCGATGATGGCTGCTTCTTTTATACCAAATCTATCCATTTGGTATATTAGTCAATGGCAATGATTATATATACCTTCCTATTGGACATGGGTGTGATGGGACCCATGAAATCTATGCCCCATGTATCAAAAGATTCCAATGATCAAATCCACTGTTGAGTATCCTTCATTCGTTTGGTCATCCCACCATCTCGTTGGCAGCATTTACAAGATCAGATAAATTGGTGGACATCCTTGAAGATTGTAGGCCAACAGTATCCTACCATTAAGATTTTTATGGTCATGCATCTCCTAGCATAGTGGCCTCCACAAAGGCCTTCATGAGCATCTTAAAAAACACACAATTGATCTACATCAAGTACATACCAATGAACTAGGCCATTAGCACACACCTTGTAAAGATGTCCATTGATTTCCATGAAATTCTTAGCCCAATGAAGAAACTGTTGTTTCTTCCTATGATTTGGATCTTATGGCATCTCCTAAGATAAGTGAGGATTCCATCATACCATTTGGGTTCTACAAGCATTTGTTCATTTATTACAATGGAAAAGAGGAGTTCATTGAAAAATTGGTTAAAGACTAGACTATCCTCCTCTTTGTCATCCCATCGTAACTGAGACAAGTGATCAATGACCACATTCTTAGTCCCCTTTTGATCTACCATTGTAATATCAAATTCCTACAGGATCACCAACAACCATATGACACAAGGACTCATCATTGGTTTGTTCATGAGGAAGAAAATGGCACTATGATCAATGTGCACAAATACTTTCTGTGCAAGCACATAGTTCCTAAACTTTTCTAGAGCATACACCACCACTATCAGTTCTTTTTCCATGATGGTGTAATTCAATTATTCACCCACAATGCTTTAACTTGCACAGTGGATGTAATATGAACATTTCTTATCATCCAATTGCATAAGCATAACTCCCAAGGTGTAGTTAGATGTATCTGTCATGATATGGAATGGTTTGGACCAATCAGGTGCTTGTAGAATTGGAGTCTCTATGAACTTCTATTTGAGGCTCTAGAATGCATTTTCACATCCCTTGGTCTAGATCAAGAGATCTTTCTTTGTCAACTTGACCAATGATTTCATAATCTAAGATAAATTCTCTATGAATTGCCAATAGTAACCAGTGTGTCCAAGAAATGACCAAACATCTTTGATAATTTGTGGTTGACAGGTGATTCCTTTGATGACCCTTATCTTTTTGGGATCTACCTTGATCCCTTCCTATGAAATTCAGTGTCCCAATACAATGCCTTCTTGGAACATGAGATGGCTCTTTTGCCAATTGAGCAGTAGATTTATTTCCACACACATTTTTAATACCTACTCAAGGTAGTCCAAGGCTTGCTCAATGGTAGCACCATAAGTGAAGAAGTCATCCATGAATAATTTCACTCTACTACCTATTTACTATTGAAAGATGCTTAAGACTAGATGTTAAAAAGTGGTAGGAGCATTATATAGACCAAGATGCATTTTGTGATATGCAAAGATCCCCCAGGGACTTGTGAATGTTGTTTTGGCCTAATATTTTGGTGCAATTTGGATTTGGTTATAGCCACTATAACCATTCAAAAAACTATAATAAGAATTTCTAAATATGGTTTCCAACACCTAATCAATGAATGGCAATGGAAAATGATCTTTGAATATTGTCATGTTTAACAACCTAAAGTTAATACAAACCCATCATTTACCACCTCTCTTTGGTACTATGATGAGGGGGTTGACCCACTCGCTATTCACAATGGAGTAGATGAACCCTACCTTAAGGAGTTTCTTAATCTCCTCTTTGATGATTTTCTTCAAGTTTGGATTCAACCATCATTGTGGTTGCCTCCTTGGCTTCATGGACAAATCAATGTAAATGTGATGCTGGCATATCTGTGGATCAATTCTAGTGAGTTCAAGATATAACCAAGCAAAGGCTATTGGTCATTTGTTGACCACTTTTAATAAGTTTTTTTTCTCAAGAGAAAGTTTGGCATTGAGTATGACCAACTTTCCATTTTTTAAGAATGCATATTCTAGGTTGGCAGGTAGAGTTTTCAACTCTAGGGGCTCAGGGATCTCCAACTCTTCTCAATTGGTATTAGCATTTTCATCATTAGAAAGTTTGTAATAAACTTGCTCTAGTTCATCCATGCCTAAAACATAAGAACATGTCAAGCTCTTAGTAGGTTCCACACACATTGTGTTGTTATCAGAATCAATGATCAACCACTAGATACCCTCTTGTTTTGTCGCTACTACATACAAACACCTTGGAATATCTGCCTCATGTGCACACTGCTTGCATGTAGAAATCAATGTTTGTTTCATGGACTAGAGTTTCTACACACAATGACACCCTATATCATTATACACAATGCATGGAACTTGTCTCTTATCAATCTTTCTAAATGCTTTTTCCTTTAATATCTCCAGGGAAAAATCTCTTATGTCCATTCTTGCATCAATAGTGCTTAACCATGCCCTTTCCATAATGATTGGGAATTCCTCCTTATAGTTTTCAACCTTGATTACTAGGAAATCAGTAGGATAAGACCACCCACAGATAGTGGTTACAATGTCTTTGACTAGTTCCAATGGAACAATGATGGACTGGTCTGTCAGTTTCAATTTGATATTGCTATTTTTTAGAGGTGGTAGGTTATAGGCAGTATACATCTCATGAGAGATCAAGTTCACACTGAAACTTGAATCAAGAAGAGCCTTACATCGTTCATTCCTATTAATCTATAGATAAATAAGAGGACTTTCAAGATCAACTAATTTCCTAAGAAGGTTGCTAACCCAAATCCAATTAGATACAGTATGGGTGAGCATTACAATATAGATTTTGGATGACATTTGGTTTGAAAAGAACTCAATGGAATGGTTTGTAGAGGATGAACTAGTAGTAGGGTAACCATCCACCTAAGTCTATAAGGGCTTAATAGCACTATTGGGTTGGAAGAAGGGTCTTTTGTGAGCACAAGGTTCTGAACCCCTCGGTTGATGAACTGATTATGGATTGATGGACTTGGTAGCATTACGTTGCTACACCTCAACCAGAAGTTCATCCTACATTAATGGAACAGGTAGTAGCTACATTGAGGGTTGAAGAACAAGTGTAGAAATAGGAGGATGATAAGGATAAAATGTGACATGCCTTCTAGAATGTGAAGAATGAGTTCTGTAGTATTCGAGAGAGTGGTAGTGATGTTGGAAAGGAGAAATGTGACTCAAAGAGTCATGTGGAAATAGAGGTTGTTGAATGTAATACCCATATGAATCTAGTTTCTTGTAACAGTATTGCTACCTTGGTGGTGGCATCCCCCATAACTTTGATTAGTATCACTATTGATATTTCTTGTACAATTGTGGTGGAGTTCTACTTAGATAATATTGTTGTTGCTAATGGAACTACCTAGGATTTCCTTATGGATAAGACAACATTCTATGTGCTTTCCTTCTTGCTAATCATGGATTTAGAGCATACATCCCAGATTCCTGTAAGTGTGACATAATGAGACAAAATCCCTTAGGATGTTCAACTAGTAGATGTCACACCCACCATCATCATCTGACTTCGTTTCCACAACTTCATCTACTACCACAATCGTGCCCTAACACCTTTGGTAGGCACATTCAACTTCTTTTTACCTCCTGTGGTTATGATCACTACTTTGTTCTCCTGATCCTTTGCTGATTTTCAGAGTATTTTGGAATTTTTCATCCAATGAATCCCACATTTTATCCACCTTAGCTAATATTTCAAACATATATTTTTGGATCGAAAAGGTCTTTCTATTTACCACCTTATCAAGTGGTGATTCCTCCTCACTATCACAAAATAAGACCTCCCTCTTTCTGATGGAAGGATCCTTGTTGTATTCCTCTATACTTTCATGTTTTCACAGCTCTTCTTCTTCCTTTGCTACCTACTTAAATTAGCCTTTGAATATGATGGGCTCGAAGTTCTAATAGTCTCCCTTAAGCATAAATCCCAAGAGTTCTTCTCGTTCCTGATCTAAGTCCATCTATGATATGGTGAAGTTTTTCCCACTGAGAATAACCATGGCCATGGCATCAATGTATGAAAGAATAGTATCTACCCATGGTGGCATCCAAGGATTCATGGTTTTCTTGTTTTTATCCTTGGATCTACCTTCTTAGATTAGACACTCTAAACTACATCTAATACTTATTGTTAATAGCTCTAACATTGTACTCCACCTACAAATGAATTATAGCTCTAGGGACTAGTACCAACTTTCTACTTCCTTGATGAGTGTCTTGGGAAATAGCTTTAGTTTCTACTAATTTTTTACAATATTTTGTAAGGAACAAGCATTGTGAAAATCTTGAAGATATGTTTGTGGATCAAAGTTATATTCCACCCTCAAATCTTGAAATATTATTCATATCAAGTCGTCTGATCTAACTATCTTTCACATTCCTAGTTGGAATTTTTATAGCCTTTATGATATTTAACATGCTTCAAGTTGCCAGTAAAGGCTCATCATCATCATTATTTCATTGTTACCAATGATGTCCTCTATTACCCCTTTATTCATTATGAGCCTAGCAATCATCATTATTGTCTAGATGTTCACCTTCATCATGGTTGTTCCTTCTACAACATTTGTTAGAACCATAAGAGGAAGAAAAAGATGTAGATGAAGAGGACAAAGAAGGAAGAGAATTGCCACCACCATGGTACCTACCAACTTCCCATTAGTTGTCATGGCCATGTTCATTAGTTTTCTTATCATCTTTATGCTTATCCAAGCCCCTGCCTTAACTACCATCTTTACCTAAACCTAGATTGTTGATAGTGAATCGCAGATTCAGGGCCACACCCCCATCACTAGTAACAAGTGGTGGAGAATTTTCATGTTAAGAGCCCCCAAAGGTAGGGTCCTCATTTTCATCTTGGTTAAGTAGTAACAAGGGATCGGTGAACCATTTTCCCTTCACAAACTCATAGTGCTTCTCTTGATGCTGATCTCTTCAACATTGTATTTTAGTGGAATGGTAGTCCTAGTAGTCGTAAAACATGCACAAAGTACTCTTCGTGAAGATCTTGGATGTCCAACTTCTTAAGAGTTTGAAGCAGCATCATAGGCATAGATCAATCACGAGGCATTATAATGTTGCCTTCCATATCACACCATCGCAGTTGTTCATCTTGATGCTGGATGAAGGTGAAGTCAGGCACATACTCATCTAGGTGAGTATATACCACCTTACATTCTTGAGGGATCATTGGTTTGATATCATCATAGCTGTGAGAAGAAGACATTTTGCAATACAAATAAAATATCAATGTGCTTGTGCAATTATATTATTTGTGAGAATGATTTTTACCTTAGAGTTTGTCCAATGATGTTAATAATGTTGACTAATCCTAAATAGTGCATGTTTCAAACAAATAGAGTCCTCAACAATGAGCTAACGAGGTACCCCTACATCCAACAATACAAATCACAAAGTGTTCATGTGCAATCTAGTCAAATTCTACAGACCCTATGTCTTTTGACACACTAGTCTTCTACGAAGTGAACTTTTCCCTAATAGTCATTTGCACAAAGGTATAGTTAAGTATAATTGAGGCATATGATTTTTATTATTTTATGTTTTATAGTCATCATGCTTAAGATAGAGAAATGAAGTAATTTAATTTAATTAAATAACTAATCTCTAACTAGTCCTAACATAAGCATTCAATCCCACTTTCCGTACACATCATGAACCCACATATCCACTATTTGGGTTACTAAGCGCTATGCTACTAGGCAAACCAAGCAATAATGCTACTAGAATTACCAAGTGAATACATGTTTACGCTCAAAGCGATCATACTTATGTGTTTAATCTATTTAGCTTAATTAATTAACTAGTCACTTAAAATATAATTTAGCTTAATTAATTGCATAATTAATAAAAACAATAAATGCATAAATAAATCATTAATCTATTTCAAATGCTTCAAAGTTTGATCAAAAGGCTCATCTTTATTGTCATTCACACTGGTGTGTTTAGGTACAACAGTGCTTGAATAAAGATTCATACACTTTCTAACTCTTACTGTGAGCACTCAAAGAAATATGCTAACTCTCAAATAACAAAAATGCAAGAGCTCTACTACTACTATTACAAGACATGCCATAAACACAGCTGATGAGCACATATTTATCAACTTTATTCTAGAGCTACGTCGATGGAGCCCCATAGACACAACAAATGCTATGTCGATGGGGCAATACCGCATAGATAGGACTGCATTGATGTGAGATAATGATGATTCATCAAACATGTTACCCATGCTTGAAGGTAGGTGGCTTCTCAAGAATCTAGAAAAAAAAATGCAATGAATAAACTCTTCCCTTGGACAAAATTCCAAGTGATGATACTCCTTGTAATGGTGATAGTCTTATGGTTATGAATCTAAGAGGTAAAATAATGTGATGTCACTAGATGAAGTTTGGAGTTGGATTAAATCTTGGATCATAAAGGCTAATGGTTACTTTAACCACTAATAAAACACAAAGATACCTCACATCTTGATTCTCTACAATCCTTTTTGAAGTTCATCTCACCTCACTGTACACTTAATTACCACTTATGCTTTTGTGTGACAATGTAATTTTTCCAATCTAGCAATGCTAACATGTGTGTTTTACTAAATAGGTATGTGTTACATTCAAGTCCTTGAGTGCCTAAGGATACTTTTAGACATGGTTATACAAGGGTATTAAGGGTTGAAGCCTACTTTGGGGAGGACCCACTTGTATAATTATTGTATCTCATACTTGTTTAACAATTCCACATAATCTTAAGCCTTCCAAGATTAATAAATTTTAATAAAGACTTCCCTTTACATCAAACTCTATTTATATACCAAAGAATTAATTCCCTTCTTATCCATCTCACACATGTTCAATAAACTTTCGTAACCCAAGATTCCTTCATTATAGACTTTTAATAACTATTTTTCACAACCAGGGCATCATCTCTACTCCAAGATCCTCTAAGCATGCTTCATATCTTCTAGACATTTGATTTGACTCACTTTTTTCTTAAAAATCTTAAGAAAAATTTGCAAATTTTAATGGTGATATCATAGCTACGATATCACACGCCCTATAATATTGCATGTATGTTATCACATCTACAATATCATGTACATAAAATAGTATATATAGCATGAGGGAGTTAGAAAAAATTTTCATTTTTCATTTTCATAAGAAGAGAGTTGTTGCCAATTTTTTCTTTGCAACTAAGAGCTCTAACATCCTAACTTCCAACACTCATAACTCCATCCTCATAGCTCCAATTTTCAAGATTCTTGAATCTTGTTGATCCCAAAGCTCTCAACTTAGTCGTGGGGGCTGCTAGCAAGGAAAAACTAAGCCAAATTTTTCATACTTTCTAATGCCTAGAAGTTATTATAAGGATAAGTTTAAAGGTGATAATAAGAATTTTTTAGGGAAATCACTCATATTAAGACCAAAAAAACTTTAATAAGACTCCTAATCAATCATACCAATTATTTTAAGCTATAGGAAAGCACTAAGGGATTACTTTTTGAAAATTTTCTAACTCTACAATCATAATAAGATCAAAACTTAATATAACTAAGGCTATGAGTAAGGTATAGAATTTTTAAGAAGTTATGAGAATACTTTAATAATCCCAAATCCTTGTTGATTACAAATGGCCCCAAAAAGAGAAGCAACATGAGAACCCTCACAACTAGCAAGCAAGAGACTGAGAGGCCATAGAAGAGGCCAATTAAGGGAATAATACTTACAAGAGGCATAATCTTTTAGCATTCATCAAAAAAAATCCCTGCCACATAACAATCTATCTAAGCAAAAGCAAAAGTTCCTCCAACACCTAAATAAGGATAGTAGGTTACACTATCACATGAATACCTTTAGGCTATTCAGGAAAATCTATGATGTCTATGGAATTGTGAAGCTTAACTTCGGTCCATTCATGTAGTTTGATCTAGATGCTATTATAGCCCAACTCTAGTCATCTCCTTTCTGGCCTACTTTAACAACAAGTGGGGAGTGGAATTTAGAAGAAACACTCAAGTTTTGATAGAATTGACAAGAAGCTTCTACAATGAAAATTAAAGGAATCTTAGTGTCTTATTCAGTTAAGGCAATTGCTAAAGCACTAAATGTGCCCAATGAAGGGGCAAAGGTGGCACAACCATCCACAAGATCTAACATAGATGTAAGGAAGTTGTGGTTGCAAAGATCGTATGGCAAGGATGACAAAGATTATAGTGAGCTAACCCTATAAGAGAAAATCTACTTCAAAATTGGTACACACCACTTGTTTCTCACAAAAATATTAAACATACTATCAACATATGTGGTCAGAGGCAATGTAATCTTAATGGGTAAATTCAATGCAAACATTGCCCACATCTATTTCATGGAAATTCAAAGGGGGTTCAAGGAGAAGAAGGTAGGGAAGTTAACACTTCCATTTCCTTGCCTTGTCCAGAAGTTGTACAACACAGCTGGCATCCTAAGATATACCAATGATGTCCTTAGGAAGGCCCAAAATGCTTCCTATGATGAGATGCTCAAGCCAATGCCACCCAAGAATGACCAAGTGGAAATACAAATAGGCACCAAAGAAACCACACAAACCACTAAACAATAGCAGCAAGCAGGAACTAGTGGTCTATAGCAATAGCAACAATAAGAACAACAAGAGCAATAGTAGTAGCAGCAAATTCCACCACCACTGCCACAAGATTACAAGCCTTCAATGAGTCACCCACAATAGATTGTAGAGATCATTAGTTGGGGAAGCAAGGAAGGGGCCAACATATATAAAGTCATTGATAGTGCTGTTAGGCCCATAGCTTTCATGAATCCTACAAGTGTACAAATCTCATAATAGTTAAGAGGAGGGGATGAATGGTCACAACAGATACCTAGGAATGATGCATCATTCCAAGTGATTCTTGAAACTAGAGAAGGAGCCACTATTATGGTTATATAGCATTAGGATGTAGAGGGAGCTATAGAAGTGATCATGGATCACATAAAAGAATCCTTCAATGTACCTATTGTACCACCAGTTGATCTTACTAGAACTAAAGATGTCCAAATGCTAGCAAGCACCTTGATGACTCCTGATAATCATGAGGATATACTTGATTGACTACTAAAGATAAGACAAGTGATGCAAAATTATTTTGACATCCCCAATGATGTCACTGTAGTGCAATCAAATTTAATCATCATCAAAGGGAAGTTGGTCATAGCGGAAACCAGGATCGAACATGCTGAAACTAAAGTTTGCAAACTATAAGAAGAGCTTGCAACCCCAAGAATTAAACATAGATATTCAACACAATATGTTGCACCTAACCAACTAGAATAATTTAGAATAGAGGATATCAATCACTTGATCGATCACAACATAAGGATGAAGAAAAAGAAGGGGAAAGCGATGTGAGATGTCTCAATGGCCAAAGCCCAAAATTATGCACATGCCAAGGCTCTCACTGCATTACAGGAAGAAAATAAACATTTGGCTACAAACAATACAAGGTTGACCAATGTGGATAAGCAAAAGAACATCCTTGAATAAAGCATCCACCAGTTAAGAGAATAACTAGTGAGTGTTAACCAAGACATGAGCTGCCTTACGTGAGAGTATAGAACCCTCTTAATGAAGGGGGTATGTGTAATCTGAAAGAAATCAATAATTGAAATAAGCATGTGGCAAAATAAAGCAAAGAGGCACAAAATGCTCAAAGAACATTTCCATGACCAACTAGACATGTACAAGCAAATCAACAAGAAAGAAATCTAGATAGAAAAAGCCCATATTAACTCCATTTTAGCATAAAATCCAGACTAGTAGCCCATCTTGGATAGCATGACCAATGTCCACCAAGCAGAAATCAATAATAAATACATGTATATTAAGGTCATAATAGAGTACATGGGGTTAGCAAACCTTCAATATACTAACTTAGCCATGTTAACAGTAGGTAGGCCCAGGAACGAGCTTGAACAGTAAGTAGCGACCACCTATGCAATATATTAGAAGGAATGTTCTAGTTGAAAAGATGCTTTGCAGAATTTCCATGTGGTAAATTTAGAACTAAATTGGTTAAGGCTAGCTACCAAGTCCAAAAAGATGTTGTAACAAACCTAGCCAAATGCATGACAGGTTATCAAGAGCTGAGAACAAAGGCCAAAGCATCCAAGGAGGAAAGAAGAGAGTTTGTGGCCTAGTTTGTGAAAGCAAATCAAATGTTCTTTCAATTATCATGTCCCTAGGATGTATTAGTTCCATTAAACATTGGTTTAGCAGCAGGGATGGTTCATGATCCCAGAATGAAGAAGGAGAAACTTCAAGCATTACTCAACAAATAAAAATTCTAGAAGCTTGATGATAAGGGAAAGTAACCGATGGAAGAGCCACCACCACCAAGCACTACCTAGGTGTTGGTGATCATTTGGGACCAAACCACCAACATTGGCCTTCGAGATCTCATGACCAAGGACCACAAGAAATAAAGGTATTCTTCAAAGAAGGTTTAGGTACTTGTTGATCTCTAGCAACACTAAGGCCCAAATACCTCCAAATAGACTCAGTGGTTATGAAATGAACTAAACATGAGTATGTATTCATTTTTGTGAATATTGAAGTGATTGGGTTGTGTATGAAATTGTAATTAGCTATCATAAAAGAAATCTAGCTAACTTTGTCAAATATTGTGAGTTGTTGAAGATTCCTATTTTGTAACAAATAAAATTTCACAAAAACATTTGAACACAATTCTACCAATCTACTCCTAATTTTCCCTAGAGAGAAAATTCCACAAGAAAACTAGAAATAGAACGAGATTCAATGGGCTTAGAAAAAGAAAAGAAAAGAAAATTAGATTTGTGTGAAATCTCAAACATTTAAGCAAGATATATTGACATGAGAAAACACTTCACAATAAAGCTATTCTAATTCAATCTACTACTACAATTTGTCTAAACCCTTCTAAGCTCAACAAGCAATTTTGTAAAAAGCAAAAATGCTTTGTAAACTACCAAATATAAGCTTCTATTTTTGCTAGTTAGTAGTTTTCAAGAATTGCAAACAACAATGCTTTTAGAAAAATTTGACAATCTCAAAATTGAAATACCAAGGTAATAAACTTTAAAAAAATTAAAATATTTCAATTATCTCAAAATATCAAATATTTTCTTGATCCTCTAGGCTCAAAACAAGGCAACTTCATAAAGACATTACTATTAAATTGCTCCACAGGGATTTCTACAACATAAGCTCTTTTATAACAACCCTAATAGAAGTCTTAATATTACATAATAACAAAGCTATAAGAGCAATTAGAAAAATCCCAAAATTAAATACCAAGCATGATACTATCTAAACTATTAACTAAGAAACTAAAACAAAATAGAAAGACATGAACTAACAAGATTAAAACAAAGTAGCTGAATTGATGTCTTTAGCAAGCCATGCTTTTACAATCTTCAATCTTTAATCTTCCAAAAATATCCCTCCTTTTTTTCAATCCAACCCATCCAACCCTTTTTATAGTAACTTTGGCAGTTACAATCATCATGGAAGGTTAAGGTGAATAACAAATTTCTAGGAAATTTTTCTCTAACTAGCTTAAGAAGTCATAACTTCTATGAGAAAAATAATCCAAAGTTGACAAGTGTCCTTTTTTGGTAATTACAACCTTACAAATATCAAGGGGATATAGTTATAATTTTTGTGAAAATTTTAATCCCTAAGAAAATAAAGTTGTAATGGCCAAATGTTTATAAATTCTTCTTTTAAACCACAAAAATCCCTTTTCACATTTTAAAAAATATATTACACATTGTAATGATGATAATAATAATAATGAAAAATATTAATGTTGTGTCCTTAAGGCCTTGTGTATTTGCATGTTTACGTTTGATGTGTAGGCCTTTGAAGGTGCACAAAAGCCCTATGGCTTTCATGCCAAATGCTACGCCGCCTTGATCTTGTGCTGGAATATAGTGTCATCATTAGCTACTACCTATACACCTTTGTTTCCCCTTTTTGTGCACACACTCTTGAATCCTTGGCCATCATAGTCTCATAGCCATACCTCTTATAGTCATTGCAAATTTTAGTTTGAATTTTCACTGGCAACGGTGTCGGACGAGTTGTGTTATTGTTGCTCTTTTTCCGCTGGTGGATGAGCTCTTTCCAACAACACCATCTATCTACTTCTACTGTTGTTGTGGTTGTCTTCTTGTTGTGCCTTGAATTTTATTTTGTTTTAGTAACAAACCTTCTCCAGGCCTGAAGAATTTCTCCTACTACTACCTTCAAGCCACAGTGAGGTCATTGGTGATGTCAATGCTCTTGGAACCTATTTTGTTTATCATTTTCTTCTTCCCCTAGTGATTTGAATTCACATTTTAATGAGGAATTTGGGAGCATGAACATAGTGTAAGAATGTCAGTGGTATTTTCTTTTTTATTTTCTTTTAAGGTTTGGAGCTTACCCTTCCTAATTTCAAGGTACAACAAATCATTTTTGTGTTTATTTCTGTTGCAAATGCTTGATACAATGGAGATTAAGGTTTCAACTTGGTATAAGCAATAACATTCTTCATGATGCTTGCTTACTTAGTACTTGCTCATATATACTTGATTTGAGTAGGAATGGCAAGTGTGGAATGCAGGCATCTAATGGTAACTCAAAAATTTTCTAAAATAATTTTGATGAATTGAGAAATAATAGCAATGAGTACATCAACAATCTATTTTATCAATATATGTGGAGCTTGGGTTCTAAATTCATGTTTCAAGCATGTTGTATGCAATAATACTATGAATTTTGCTTCTACCTTTTGATGAAATCATTAACTATGGTAATCCAGTATTGTATCTTTGTTTTTATTTTTAAAATTTATGCATTCTACCACACAATTTTTGCTCTATGCATACATTAGATGACTTTTAGTTACAATTCCATTAATGCATATGATAGCATGACAATAGCTACTCAAGCTTTATCACATCAATATATTGTGCATACTATGGTTTTTTTTTTGTAACTGTTTGAAGAATGAATCTCTATGTTTCTCAGCATTTTACTTTGCATACCATTTCCTTGAAGATCTATTTCAAGTATCTAATCTATGTGTAAGTTTCAAATACAACCTTTCTATTTTTAATCATATTTATACTTTCTTAGGTTATCCTCCTTGATTTTATTTTTACATTGTTGCACAATCTATTCTCTTAAACTCTACTTTATTATTTCCTAGTATAATAACCTAATTTTCCATTCAAACATTTTGTGCGAAAAACATAATGTAGCAATCACTATTAGGAAATCCAAAACAAATCTCCATTACGCTCACAGCCATATATATATATATATACTGATATATGAAGTGTAAGCCAAAGAAGTCATAATTGAGAAGAACCGGTAATCCAACAAAGTGTATATTGCACTCTTTCCAATAGCCATATCTAGAATATACTCATTCCACTACGAAATGATTAACTAGTCTCATGATTTCATCATCCTTGAATTTAAAGAGCCCATGTATCCAACTTAATCAAAATAAAATTATTCTAATGTACTAGAATAATTTTAAGGAAATAAGATAGTTGTTAAAGTTTGCTTCATCAAATGGTATAAATGTGACAACACTAGTCTACATCAAGTTCTTCAATTTTTTTTTGTTTTTTCTTGTCACACAGTTGTGTCAATTTTATAAAAACATCACTGCGGCATTCAGAGTCATGTAAATAGTTAGTCAGTCATGTTAAGTTGAATATACCTCCTAATTCTATAAGGGACTCTATCCTCATTTTTTTTTAACTTGAGGAAGAGTTTCCAGTCAATTACGAATGTATGATAAATTGTAATTTTCATCATCAACAATATCAAATCTACGATATCGGATCAACAATATTGTAGTCGTAGTACATGCTACATCATCGTATATATGATATCTTAGGATGCATGCATGCCTATAAATATAGCACTTAGGCACAATGAAATCCATACCAATGGCATTCCATTTCCACTAAGGAATAACATGAGAATGAAAATATCCTCTAGGCCTATAATGCTTTATCTTCACTTGCTAGCAAATTAAATTTTGAGAGACATATTCTCCTACATTCCTCTTCATACCAGGCCATCAATACATTCATCAAAAACCATAATACATCTTTTGACTACCTGGATGCATTTAGTATCTACTCATGTAGGCCTCATCCATCAACTAAATTTTTAAAGCTTCTAGAGCACATACTTGATCATCCCTTCATAACACACCATGACTATCCAGAGAGAATGGTCCATTAAAGATTATCTGCTACCTCAATTCTTGACACCATGAATCATGTCATTTTTGCTCTCAAATCTATTCCTGTATCTAATTGGATCATCAAGCTATTAATCTTACCATCCATCCAACTTAATGCATCAGCTACTTTATTAATCTTACCAAGCCTATATTTAATAGTGAATTCAAAGTCAACATGCAGCTCCACCCATCTAGATCATCGCAAGTTTAACTACCGCTAGCTCATAGATATTGGAGGCTCTTATGATCAATCCAAATAGTAACCTGCTCTCCATATAGATAATGTCACCAAATCTTTAATGTAAATCTCACAGCACCTAACTCTAAATCATGCATAGAATATCTAGTTTGNTCACAGCACCTAACTCTAAATCATGCATAGAATATCTAGTTTGATGCGGCCTTAATTGACAAGATGCATAAGCCATAACTTGTCCATCCTACACAACCAAATCCATCACCTAAAGCATCAATGCTAACATCATATGGGTGTCCTAGTGTAGAAGATACTAACACTAGAGTAGTCACCAATCTATGTTTTAACTCCTCAAATGTAGCTTAACAAGCTAAGCTCCAAGTAAAGTTAGTATCCTTCCTCAACAATCAAGTCAAAAGAAATGCCATGCGAGAAAAATGTTCCACAAACCTAGGTAATATCCTGCTAATCCCAAGAAGCTTCATACCTCTACTATTGATTACAGCATAGGCCAATCATGAGTGACTAAAATATTTACAAGATCCACAAAGATACCAAATCCTGACACCACATGTCCCAAGAAGTAAATCTAGGAATGCCAAAATGAACACTTGGATGATTGAGTGTATAGTTGGTACTTCCTCAAAGTCTATAATACCATTCGCATGTGCTCTACATGCAACTACTTATTAAGAGAATACATCAAGATATCATTTGTAAATACAATCACAAACTAGGCTAGGAATGGCCACATCACATTACTCATGAGGTACATGAAAACTACTAGTGCATTTGTCAATCCAAATGGAAACACTAGGAACTCATAATGACCCTATCATGTTTTGAATGTTGTCTTTGATACATCTTATTCACAAATATTCATATGATGATACCCAAACTTGAGATCAATCTTTAAGAATACATGAACTTCCTAAAGTTGATCAAACAAGTCATCAATGCACAGCAAATGATATTTATTTTTACACTGTCACTTAGTTTAGCTGCATGTAATCTATGCATAGTCACAAACTCCCATCCTTATTTTTGACAAATAGTGTAGGTGCATCCCATGGTAATACACTAGGTCAAATGAGGCCTTTGTCTAGAAATTCCTATAGCTAGATCTTTAGCTCTACTAACTCTATAGGACACATCTTGTGTGGAGCCTTTGAAATAGGCTTTGTACTAGGTTTCATTTCGATTTCAAACTCAATCTCACACCTCAATGGTAAACCTGGTAATTTTGACTAAAGCACATTAGAAAATTCTTGAACCATAGTAATTTGATCTATCTTCACCATATCTATTTTATATTTTGTAGCCACAAAGCATCCATGCCCTTTTTGATGCATCCTACAATATATCTAAGAGGAGATCAAATCCAAGTGCACAATCCTCAAATCAGTTTGTACTTTAATTAAAGCACCATTAACTAACTATAATCTTAGGAGCTTTTGATGATAGTCCAAACTTACATTGAACTGCAATAATTAATCCATCCCCAATATTACATCATATACCCCAACATCCATCATCTACAAATTACTAACCCATTATATACCTTTCAATTTGATTGGCACACCTATACACACTTGATCAACTTGAGTCTCATGACCCCTAGTAGAAGATACTATTAATCCAAGAGAAAGGGAATGACATGTAAGAGCTACATAATATGCAACACAAGGATCTAGAAAAGAATCACTAGAACCTGGATTAAATAAAATCAATACATTAAATCCCAAAATTGTACCTTCTATCTCCATCATTGTGGTTGGTTGCACATCCAACGATTGATCCATTAGGATGTATACTCACCCTTGGATCCTCTAGTTTGCTCCACCTAGTGAAGTGGTAGGCATTACATGTCCACCCTAAACTAGAGGTCAATGTCCTCAACCTCTACCTCCTCCACTACCAACTACCTACTTTAGGCACTTCATAGGTCGATGTCCTAGTTGTCCACATGCAAAAAAAATTTGGCAATTCCTCTACAGATGATCAAGTTTCCCACATCTATAAAAAATAATAGATCTATGACTAGCTCCAATAGTAGGACCACAAGCTAGTTTTGGGCACTTACCTCCATGTCCACAAGCTTTCTTGGAGAGGCTAGGCCTACCTCCAAATGTTAATGCTTTCTTTTACCCCTATCATCTCTTTCTTCGAGCTATATTTCCTAGTTGGATCCTTTCTAAATCCATAGCAACTACCTTGGCCTCATCATAGGATGTCAATCTAAGGGGTAATATGTGGTTCTTCAAAGATGACATCAAACCTCTAACAAATTTATTTTTCTATGCCCAAGCATTTGTATGCATTTGTGATACATAGCTACTACACTTAAAGAAATGAGCATCACACTCTACCACAGACCAACTACCATGATACAACCAATAAAACTCCTTCTCCTTGTCTTGAGCATATTAGGTAGACACATAACAGGCTTTGAAAGATATCAGAAAATCATCCTATGTGACTTCTTGGTCAATCCATCCTTTAGCTTACTCCTTAGTTTTCCACCAATGTCGAGCAGTGCTAACCAACTGATATATTGTCATGGGTCTACTAAACAAATGAGTAGTCCATTAAATCAAAAGCCTTTTGCAACTCTTCCAATCATTTAGTAGCTGCAATAGGATCTTTAGTACCATCAAATTTAGGAGGTCCCAACTTTCAAAACTACTTTACTAGCTTCCTTTTGATAAACTGCCTATTTGAATCTCCTAAGCCTCCACGACCACTACCACTTCCCACTTCCCTAACTATGGGAACAAGAGCATCACTAGCTACAACATGCTACTGTAGGATCTATAGTCACTATTCTATAATATCTAGCTACCTATTTCCAAGATCACTACTAGATGTTTGAGGAGGCTATGCCTGCCTATCATTAGGCCCTTCTAACCTATAGGCCCCACCAACATCATGACAACGTCTACTATACATATCTATAACCTGAAATCATAAATGGGTGAGTACCCCAAACATCATACAACATTGAAGTAAACTAGCTCTAATACCACAATGTAACACCCCACCCTAATGCACCTAGCTAGGGCAAGGTGATTCCTAAGCTCACTAGTAATAACATAATGGAAGAATAATAAACTAAAAGTTAATGATGTATAAAAATACATTAAGAATAAATCACTCATTATGGAAGATCAAATTGCACAAAAAACCATGCCAAACCAAATACTAAGCGTACATGTCAATTTATAAAACTACATATCTCTACGTAAACCAAAAATCTACACTACTCTCATAAGATACAAAACACATAAACATCATCATCACATATATAGGGGTACAAAGAGTTTTATACAAATATAAATAGTTCATACTATTGTACATAAAAATATACAATAACCAATCCCTGAAGATTTTCCCCTTCTCTACTCTCTCTCTCTCTCAATCCTCGTCTATGCTCCTATGGCCTCCACCTATAACTAAATAAAGTTAGTATAAAACTAAGTGGGAAGCCTTTACACTTCCCCTACTAGATGGTCAACAAGTGTTACACTAAAGGAGAGAATTGACATACAAGGCAACCTGCATCAACTGTTAGTCTTGCTCATGCTCAAAGTAACACATGTACACACATACTATATCGCATGTAATACTGGCATAATCATTACCAAATAAAATAGATGGATAACCTACAATTACAAATAAAATCACTGCCTAACATAACCAATCATATATCCATTACACTACTTCACCCTCCATCTTCACTATCATGCCTATGCCATCATACCTACTCCATATTGTTAAACAACACATGACTCCATACAATTATAATCTAATCATAATATATATTATCAATGCTATGACACACAAATCTATACTATCATATACATAGCCCATGTCATCGCTAGCATATCCACACTTAGTGTAGCATGTGAAATGTTGTCATGAGTACTCATAAACAGCCATTGCCTGCAAGTCTTTTATTAGTCTTTTATTTACCCAACCAGTGCTAGGGTCCATCAACCTATGACTCAAAACCACTAGCCTTTTGGAGGTTTGGCTCTAGGGATGAATACACTCATGCCATGTACCACTTATAGGGACAAACACACCTGCAATTTTCCACTCTCAAGATGAGGCTTGAGATAGGAGCTTCACTAATGCATTACAATGGAGGTCAATCCATAACGACCTCCAAGATGCCTCATCACCAATCAACCCTCACCCTTATGCCACCACCACCCACCAATGACCACACAAACATCATTGCAAAGACATGTACAATCCAAGCTAGCTTAAGCTAACGCATGTTGCAAGCACAACATACCTAAAACAAATATAATATGACTACATACATCCACATCTAACAGTCACATTCATTTCATGAAAACAATACTACAACTTGACCAGACAAATTTTGTGCTACAATCATGTTTCATCAACTGCATGTAATTCGATAGAAATGATCACTATTGTAATCACAAAGATAATATATGCCCAAAAAGAAAACCAATTCCATGATTCGAATGTACTTCCCAAGATGATCCCAACGACACTAATTTCACCTAAATCAAACTCCTAGAAGCAAAGTTATGCACATCTAAAGTTTAATTACTAAAATAATATTTAATTACACCCAGTGATGCGCCACAATAGGTCCCTAAAATATAATATTCCAACTATGCCAACCTCATCAACATCACATATCATATTCCATAAATCCACATCATATCATACATCGCATATTTATTAATAACCAATTCGCAATCAAAATTGTAAAATTTCAAAAAAAAATATGCAAAACAACATCTCCAAGCTCAATCTTTTAACTATCCACCCCACATGCCTAAATCGCATGATCATATACACTAATCCAATCCAAAACTAGGAGGAAAAGGTAAAGACAATCCATAAATTAAAATTGTTGTGGCAGAAAGTCTGAAATAAGCATAAAATCCTCAAAAATATGACAAAACTCTGTTTCACTCCAAGAGAGTTCTGCACCCATGTAGATATGACTGCAGCATTTCCAAATCTAGATTCAGAGTAAAGAGAAATCCATCCACAAAGCTCAAAATTTAGAAAAAGAATAAAAGGTGAAAGAAACCTAAAGAAATGATGAAGAAGAAGCTTCAATACAATTTTTGTTCATGCCAACACCCAAAAGAAAAAGAAACCCAAATGTTATGGATCTGCAAAAGGTAATGGTACTTTCTTTTGGTAGTGGAAAAAGAAAACACAATGAAGGCATATTATATTTTTTTGGATATGTGTAATGCATAAACATAATACACATAAAATACCTCAAATACTTTACCTTTTTCTCCAATTTGCACATCATGTGCAAAATCCAAGTTCCACTTTTACTTTTACCTTTTTTTTAATTGAACTTTTTTTATAAGTTTATTTTGTTTATACCCCATAACTAATACCTTTCACTTCAAATGTGCATAACAAACATGCTAAGACTCCAAATTAAAATCCTTTTGAACCTTTGACGTCCCTAACAAACACTCTACATATGCATATGCTAGAATCACATTCAAACACCACACAACATAGGCTATAGTTCAATTGCATAAACACTAAAATCACACATAAAGCATAAATACATATCAAATAGGTGCTCTTACACCCTAATCCAACACCCCTACTAGCAACATCACCTATCTAACACATCACACAAGGCTAGTGTACATAATCACGTTAATTAAGCATGTAAAGACATCATAATCATAACATAAAGATGAAACCTCAAAACATATAAAGTATAATTATACTACACTAAATTATCCCTGACAACCCACCAAGACTACACATGTAATGTATAAATCGTAATCATACAGCCATACCTAATGTATTTGGATAAGATGTAGCAAGAATCCATCATGGCTAGTATATAAATCTAGGCACAAACACTTGAAAGAAGTTAGATTTTTGCTTATTTTATTTGCACACTCTATTCATAAACAGAAGTCATGGAGAGTTTAAGAAATTAAAATATTCCACAAGTTTTTAAAAGGTTTTATAAAAAAAAATTAAACTTCAACCAAATTTTTACCCAGATTGTGAGTATGATTCATGAGTCTTGAGTTTCACAATGCTTCACCATGATCCCATATTCACAACAATGGTATTAAGTATCAAAATTTTCAAATATTTACTTCCACTTAGCATGAATGGAACCATGTTATTTCATTTTGAAAATGTACAACCAAAGATAATTTGGTTGTGATACTTTCAAAGAATTATAAAGGAATATAAAGGACGTGGTAAGTGTTGGGTGAACTGGTAACCTTTTTGACTTTAAATTCATGTAAGTTAATGAGCTAATAATTCTTGTAAGTCAACTACAATTGATTTTTTTTAATCTTTTTTAAGGTTTAATCATAATTTTTAGTTTTTACAATATGAGTTCATCATTAAAGTCCCACTAGTTATGAGGTTATGGATTCAATTCTTAGTTGTGCATCTAATTAGCAACTTAATTAGTAACCTCATTCAACAAATAAAACAAGAATTATTCCATTTCAATAAGCAATTAACTATACTACTATTTATTCTCTCTAATCCTTTGTAAGTGATAATGAATCCAGTATGATTTGGAATGCCTTCAAAAAATAATATGCAAGCTATTTATGGTACAAAATCATTGAGTGGTATCACCAAGTCCTAAACCTCATGAGTTGTTATGTTGTTAATTGTTCAAGCCCTATACTATATCCAAATGTCATATTTCATATAATCAACCTTTTAACATTAATGTTATCCATTAACTAACACTAATTTAACTTTGAAAAATAATATATAAACCTTTAAAACCATACTAAATCAATAAGTTAATTAATACCCATTAATTAATAATTAAAATCGAAGTTAATTAAACTCAACTACACTAAATAAATAACAATAAAGACTTAACCCTAAAATAAGGAATAGATCCTTTCAAACCAACAAAAGCCTCAATCCTCATGGTTTAAAAATCAACTCATGACCAAAGAAAGATAGGGAAGATAAGATGATCAAGTCATAGGAAAAATGAGATCAAACAACCAATCTTAGCTTGCAGATTTTCCCTCATTGTTAGTGGTCAAGAATTTTGAACAAACACCAAAGTCAAAATCAAGTCTAAAGTTTGGGTATTATGGGAACATATCAACCTTCCATGAAAGTCTAGTGGTGGAAATTTTTCTTCCTTCATTACAAAATTAGAATATTTACACTTTGAGTGGATCTAAAGTTCAACTAGGATTTGAACTCAATGCACCCTAGCATTGCAAATCCAACATAGAGCACACTTTAGGGTTTCTTCTACCCTTCTCTTCCATTGGCAAAGGAGGTCCTAGATTTTTTCATCCTATGAACATTGGTCATGACATTTTTGCTCCAGTATTTATGAAGTCCCCCATGCCCTTATAGCTTATCCAATTATATGTAGCAACTAGCAGTATGCTAGTCCACCTATCAATTGCACATAGCACTACTCCTAACAAAATTGTGCCTACACAAATGGTGTCCCTCAACCCAATTCCTTGAGCACTATGCAAGTCACCACATGTCAACTATGATTGTGATGACTAAGGATAGGGCCAATCTAGATCAAGATAACAACTATCACAAGTGCAAGTTATTTTTTGAAGAGTTTTCTCACAATGGTGATTATTTTATTTAATTTTTAGTGCCTAAATTGATTCCCCTCATGGCTTTTTGTCTTGTCTATGTTGTTACCCCATGGGTGTGTTATTTGAAGTTTATTTTTAAAGGTTTGGTCTCTTACTATCTTATCAATCATGTGACTCTATTTTGTAACTCTATGGAGGGAGACACTTTATTTTTTGTTACCCAATGCTAAGGGTGATACATAGTTGCTAGTCTCTATGTAATTTCTGTTATTTTTTTAATACATCGTATTATTATTGCTTTCTCCTTTTAAAAAACATATTTGAACCTTGAAAGTTTAAAATATCCATTTAAAACAATAGCAACATACCAATATCATACATGTAAATTGGGGCTAAAAAATGAGGTATTAAAAATTTTGACATAATAATAAATTCTAAACAAACTTGAAAAATTATTAAATAATAAGTTTTAGAAAGGTGGTACAGCAAAGCCCTAAAACAAAGAAAGCGTCAATTTACTTAGAAGGCATTAGTGGTGACATATGTGATGAAGGAAAATATCTACATGCAAGTGTTCTTATATCTATACAAACATTAATTAGTACAACAAGGATGAGATCACATCACCTTCAAACCTTCAAGTTAATTGTAGAATAATGCGATAATGAGTTGTGCAACTCGATAGTATTGTAGTTGATTATGCCTACTACAAGTGGTAGAAGATAAACATATATTATTATGTTATTGTGAAATAAATTTGTTTATTAGCAAATTGCAAATCTCAAGTCTGAATTTGTATAACCCTTTCATACTACAAATGTTGTTTTTAAGGCATTAATTAGAAAAACAATACAACCAACATGATTATTGAACACATTTATTGTACTTGAGATTTATCCTTACTAATATATTTACTGCAAGCTAATTTATCTAACAAATGCTCTAAGTCTTTACAGACTTAATTACACTTCATTTCAATTTCATTATAATTAGTACATCTTTATATGTCAAATTTTAAAAATTGAAATCCAAGTATTTGTAACATAGGATATGAAGCATTAACATCGCATATACACAAATGGAGCATTAAAAAATATAATAGCATAAATACTATTATAATCACAAATATTAATGTACAGGCGTTCACACACAATCTAGTCGAATTCCATGGATAGAACTAACTGTGGTATCTAAATCATTATGCTTTAACTGTAGTTTGTTGTCTTCCCACTTGGACTAGTGGTAACTTTGTCACATATGGTCTAGTCCAAAGTGAGGCATATGATGTTGTTCCTAATTCTATGCTACTCCTGATGGCAATAAAGAGATGAATTAATTAAACTAATGAATAAGGGAAAACAAGATCTAAACTAGCCTATGGGCGATGGGTATCCGCACTTAATCGTCCGTACACGTCTTGAACTTTATGAAACTACTTCTGAGATTGCGAAGTGTACGTCCCTAGTTGTGCCAAACTATACACCTCTGGATTACCAAGTATTTACACTTAAACGTTCATGATTAAGGCGTACACATTCTGCTTAATAATAGGAACAATAAATAGAAATATTTAACTAAAGAAAGCAGTAAATAATTAAAGCAACAATAATCTAAGTGGATGTTGCAATGATGAAAGTAATCTCAATCTTTATTGCTAGTCATGTGTTCAAGTACGTCACACTCGAACAAAGGTGTTGTACGATTACAAGCATCACATTGTGGGCATGCACTGGGAATGATAAACTTTGAAAGAAGAAACTAAAAACTAAAACTATCTACTGACTATCAACTACTTACTACTTATCGCATCTGAGCACCCTAGCACCACATATATAGGTGAGATTCAGATGAGGCAACGTCGGATATCCAATGTCGCTTATTACCCGACGTCGGGGCTCCAACATCGAGGCCTTACAATGGTGTCTCATCACTAAGTATCTTTAAGACTCAACTATTATGTAAAACTAAATACGTAGTTTGGTTACCTCAGTATAAACATCAATAACATATTCATGCCATGAGGGGGAAAACATTAATAATATAATCTTACATAATGAATGAAGCTGCACCCGCCAAAATTCAATGACTTTTGCTAGCTAAAACATAGAAATTGTGAAAAAAACTTAGATAAAATGATAACAATAAATTAGAAACCTTTTTAGCCTTATAAAGTTAAAGACACTTATAAAAATCTTAAAAAGTGCATCACAATAGAAAAGTCAATGTGAAAAACTAGATAGGATGGTAATGGGTGTTTCAGATTACCTTTTGATGTTTATGATAACATCTATTTTTAATCCAAATATTGTCTACTTCATATTACTAACTAAAGAAAGATAAATGACTCGTTTAATAGGAGCACATCACTTACTTAGGTTTTGTCACTCTCAAATGTCCACTCCCTCATGAGCTTGCTTGTCCAAGTCAAGTAGCCATCACGTCATGAATAAAAAATAATATTTTTGAAGAATGGCTCATCTAATTATTGCCCATTATGTAAACTTTTGTGCACAAAGTCTTTGCCCAAGCCTTGGGGCCTTCTTCATCCTATAAATAGAGTGGGGTTTTGCCCTTCTTTCCTTCTTTTGGCCAAGAGAAGGAGAGCATGCTAGTTTGAGATGAAAGGGAGAGGGACAGAGGAGAAAGTGTGAGGTTGTTCTTGCTTAGCTGTCTTTTAAGGTTGAACTTTGGGCTGTTATTGTATGCTGCTTCTTTGACCTATTTTCCTTGGTTCTGATTCTTGTGTAACATACACTTGAACCTGCAGGTTTATTTTCTCAGGGTAACTTGGACATACGGTTGTCTCATCAACCAAGTTGAAAATGCTTAGCTCTTTTGATTTTTAAACAGCCCATACCAAAAAGAACAGTTTCTGGCAAACCAGGCTCACCGCTTTTTAGGCGATAGAGAAGGTCACGCACAAGAGCCACAAAAGGTGAAATTCCAATGCCTCCCGCAACAAGAATCAAAATTTTATAACTGATAAACATAATTTAATGAATTAGAGAAAGTTTTTTAGCGAAACATAACGCCATTTAAATTTGAAGCTGATAATTTAATGCATTTAAGAAGAATTCAAAGAACTGTTTATGCTGGACAACCAGCACGCTCACGTTACAAACAAAAGTGCCATAGGAAACTGGCATACAACCGAACACATTCATGGATCTATTGTTGTAGTAATAATTAAATATTTAAATACATAAATCCTAGTTATAGTACAACTACAGAGCAGCTTAAGGAATCAAGAATAGACAATTGGTATAAAGGAAAATCAGTTTTAAACATTCATAGATAACTGGTATATAAGACAATTAACAACTTTTTTATTAGGGGAAGTTTAAGAGTAGCTACTATAGAGAATGTACACAGTAGAAGAGAAGAGATCACGTTATTAAAGTTTAGGGGAATCAATAAAGACATAGACCAAAACATACTTTGTTTGCTTGTATAAAGAAAGCCATCCAAGATTTGGGTGTTAATACTTATTTAGCTTTTAATAAAAGCAAATGGCATAAAAAAACTCATACAACTGACCTCATGTAGTTGGGATAAGGCTATGATAATGACAATGATAATGATACTATATAATTATAAAATCTTGAACATAACAACCACTGGCCACACATATCACATGCATCATATAGTCTCACAAACAAGTGAAGCAAATCTAGGGAGTAAACTTTGCTAAATATAACATTACAAAATGCTATACTCTGACTTTCCTTGTTTATTCAGGTATACAAGCTATACACACATTTTCCTACAAGAGTATATGAACATTATTTCATAAAACAACCTTCTTTAATCAAAAGATTTGAAATTTTGAAATTTTTCTTACCTTAAATAAAATGGTGCTTCATGCCCATACGGGCCTTCAGCTGATAATTTCAACTTTTTGAGGCAGTGAGCTTCATGTGGTTCTTGAGACTGTTTCATCTTTTCTAACACTAGATCTCTCAGGTCATCAATCCATTTCCCAAGAGGTTTAATGAGAATTGATAAATGATGTTCTCCATCATATCGAGTAGAGGACATGCTGAAAGGATGCCATTGAAGCCATGATAAATTTTGTATCTGGATAAAGATAAAGCTTAGTGCATTATAGCACAAACCTGAAAGAAGTCAAGTCATGATACATTGAATAACGGAAGAATCATTATTTTTACGTGTGATTACATATCATCCATGTAATGTTTGCATTTACTTTTTATGTCAAGACACAACTTCCCAAGAAACAAAAGCACACAAGAAAGAGTTTTGTATAGTTTAAATAAAATTTTGCTCTTGAAACATAATGTGAGGTTTTTCAAATTTGAAAGAAACATGTGAGATGGCTGAAAACAAAAGTGAAATGGAAAGATGATCCAATTCATATTATAATTAATGTATAAATTAATTCATCATAACTTTCTGAATGATTTTTTGTTTCACCTAGCATTCTTTAATTAATTTCTTACATCAATATAGATATTATCCCTACCTTGTATTAAAAATAAATATTTCAGTCTCAACCTTACAATCCACATGCCAATACAGCTAGAGGTATGCTCCACTAGAAATAAAAAACAAGAAACTACAATAAAAGTCAATTTATTATTACATCCAAGAAAAGAAGCTAGGCATCAATTACACATATTAATGACACCATTCAATTAATTTTAAATTTTCATCCATACAAGGTTCGTTCTTCCTTAGCCTTAGAAGGCACTCACTCTCCTGTAGTTTTTTAACAATCCAACCAACAATACGTTTTTCCAACCTAGGATTTCACTAACTTTTATACTCAATCCTAAAAATCCTAAGGTTTATAGAAATTTTGTAAAACAAAAGCAATCTTTCTAAAACATTTCTTAATTTATAAAAATTTCCCCACAACTCACTAGCTACTCAAATCTCAAAAAATAAATAAAAAAGGATCATCATTAAGAAGTTCAATTCTCATCCCACCAAGCAAGGTCCTGAGAAGCCTTCTTCCAAGTTGTGTGCAGGCTCGACCTAGCTCTTACAACTTTGGAAATAGGCACCTGACCATTACTCCAAATGATGGCCCCTATGTCAAAAAAGAAATAATTCCCTACTATCATTTGTACTCCCTAAGGTTTCTTAGGCCTTACAATTTTGGTGTAAATTCACGAAGACCACCCAAAATATCCCCACGGGAAGCACACACCCTTTAATTTCTAATTTTCAAATTATAAAACTGAAATTTTATGATATATGTATACACTCAATATGGTCTACTAGACCAATTGATTTGTACAAAATCAGTCTTTCGTAGGGATGCATCTCCAACAAAATTTTGACATTCTGGATGTCCCTGGGATGATGTGTCTCAGACATGTGGGGGGCACATTTGAGACATGGTTAACAGTCTACATCCCCAGCACATTTGGGACGTGCTACATTACAATCAAAAAGTAGAAAACAAATAGATCTAAGCAACTGTCCATGGTTTGTCAGTCAAAAATCGGTTGGCAGTTTCTCCAACACTTGCATATACCTGTGGCTTGGTCATAAATCATCAGAAACTTTACAAGGTAGCCATTGTACTACTGCATTCTGAAGAAGAAAGGCCCGCTAGTAAGGCTTTTGCATTTTCTTCGTTATCATAAACTGTTATCCGATTTCTTTGTATATTATCAATGCTAAAAAAAAGTCTCATGTATATAATCTAGAAATATTGCATAAACAGGTGTGTTTGCAACATGTATATCATTTGAAGTCTTTATGTCCACAATGCATCCCCAGCATGTCCCCAGAAAACCCTTACATCCTTTTGAGAACATGTCCCAACATCCTGATGTCTTTGCATCCCTGAGATTTGTGAAACATGGTACAAAATATATGAAATATTTCCAAAAAAATACCAAATGTATCCAATAATACGGTATTTTGAATGCAGCTTTAAGATATTGCCCTAATGCCAATGATGATGTATTAAATAATTTGTACAAAGTTATATTTTAATATTCCATTTGCATCTAAAAATCCAGTTCTATAAATCTCATATAGAATATGTTGTTCATCTTCTATAACCTGTAACATAGCCTACGTATTCAATCTTTTTGTTAAATATTTTCCCATTTTTCAATTTCTACCTTAAGATGATGATGAGATCTCATTTTTACTCTGCTGATTAATATTCTCATTTGCATAGAGATTATTGCATATAAATATTCTACATTCCCATCAAGCTTGTCTATGATATTTTCACAATGGATAAGGAGCTTCTTTTGACTTCAACTTGCTTGATCTTGAATGTCACACTTTAACAACCATGTCTGTACACTATTATACCAACCTGTTATTTCATATTCCTAATTACCTCTACCGATACCATATTACTAAGTTTAATACTTCAATAGTATGTTAGATACTGGTGCATGGACTCAGCTTCTAGTGGTAGCATGTCAACTGCTAAGAACAATATTACCTAAGGCAGTTGAGTTCAATCAGATTCCAAAAGGTCATATATTCTGAACTTAGCCTCTACCCTTTCACAACCATGAAAGAATAATAATCAATCAAGCGTATATCCTTTGTGAAATAATGATAAATCAAGATCAAGACCCCAAGGTTTGAACCCAAACATCATTTTTACTGTACTAACATTGTTACGTGAATTGTCCCTATATGCCTCATTAGGTTGTTGATTACACTGTTCAACTGAGGTTTGCAAGCTAACTCCATGTCTATGAATATGTATGTTTTTCTAAAAGAAGTTTTCCCCAACATTTCTCATGTACCTGTAGTTCACTGACTGAGAAGAAATCATTTTCTTTTTTACTTACAATGCTCTGAATTATGTCATTTATAATGCTCTGAATGCTCCTAATTGTTATAATTTACTTACAATGCTCTGAATTTACTTACAATGCTCTGAATGCTCCTAATTGTTATAATTTTTTTCATTTATAGAATATGCAAATTTTGTATGGCAAAAGGAATCACTCTCCTTGATATCTTAAATAGTTGAGGAGTCATTCCATTTGAAAGTGGAAGGTTTCCTCTCCATTTTGTATAGACTTTTCCTCTTTGTTTATATAATAATATATTCTCGACCCTACCGCTGCCTGTGCTCCCTAAGGTAAAAAATAAATAGAGAGAGTGCACTGGTTGGCATTAAAGGCAGAAAGGAACATAGGATATAGAATGAAATTTGACTGTCTTCTGCAACTTATTGTTGTCATGTTCAACTGCATTGTGTACATAATGAATCCTTGTCCAGGTTCCTTGATTATTGTCTAATACTAAGTAATTGTTATATCTTCAAATTCTTAATAATAATAATAATGCACTATATCAATAACAATTTGCAATGTTACAACCAATGTTTTAAGGCTTACATGAGTCTTATTCTAAAGGTGGGTTAACAATAAGGTGATAGCTTAGTGGTAATACTCAATTTGAAAACTCCACATTATGGGTTGGATTCCAATAGGTAATGCTAAGCTATAAAGTTTTACTTAAGTTGTATGAAAGTTTTGTGTTGGCTATGTATCCAGGAGGTATATACAGTCTTCCAATTTTGGTTCCAGTTCTGACAACCTAGCCTGTCCTGACTTCCATTGTTATATCTCTGCTTGAAAATTTTCATGTGACCCTGTTGTTTATTGAATGAACTGTTAAATTTTTAAATAAAATTTAAATCCTTTAAAATTCTAAGTCTCGTATTCCCAAAGTACGTAAATATTTCTTCACACATGATCACAATATGTTAACGCAAATTTAGTATAAACTTGATGTTTTAAAGTAGCCGGACTTGTCAATGAATAGATAAAAGTTTCACAAAGCATCAAATGCACGTACCTGGTGGCTTTGAAATAACTAACTCAACAATTCCACAAGGAAGGCATCTTGCACCAATCAAATCTACTTTTAGAGATTGACAAAATCTGAGAAATCGATCCATAAAGAAGAAAAAGATGCCTGCCGCAGCTATACAGAATATAAAATCCCCAGCATGTAATGCAAGGAAAACAACAAAAACAATGTAGAGCTGGTGTGTGTAGAAGAAAAGTTCAAAGAAGCGTCGACGAACATATTGCAAGGAGGTAACCCACATAGCCAAACCAGCACAAAGACTTATCACACCAGGAAAAACTGCAATGCCAGTGCTCCACCATGAAGTAACCTGTGAAAATACGATATTGAGTGAATAAAAACAGGTTTTCATTGGAACCTTTTTATAGTATTTCAAATGGTATAACTAGAAGCCATTAATTTATAGCTAATCCTTTTATACATGCGGTGTACAGTACACACATGCAATACTTTCTATTTTGAAATAATTTAACAATTATCAATAGTAACATTCCCTCGCATTTTACTTATACCATCCTTATTTACATTTTATTGCAGCATCATATACGTGGCAACACAAAACCATTTCAAACTGTACATTCACAATTTATGTAGTAGAGGAATAGGAATTGTATGGTAATTTGAGAAGGAGCATTTGTCATTGCATATAAGAGTTTTCAATTAATAGACTAAAACAGAAGTCCTTTNAGGAGCATTTGTCATTGCATATAAGAGTTTTCAATTAATAGACTAAGTCCTTTTTTTTTAAGGAATGCTGGCCACAAAAAATTTAACACAAACGTGATTTGTGCAATATCTTTGTTGATCTCAACAGGTCCAATGATGGTCACAATAGCAAAAAATAAAAAGTAAAAAGTAAAAAATAAAAAGACTGCAGGATAGCCAACCTCTTCCATCAAGCGACCTTCAAGGCTCCATCCAATCATAAATAGAAACCCATGTCCAGTGAAAAGTGCCATTATCACATGTCCCGGCCATACATGGTACTTTGCTGCATGCTCATATGGAATGTCCATAAGACGTAGAATCATTGATCCCCTTGCAGTAGGAAGGAAAAGAAATCCTAAACAAAATTGTCCAACTATGCCAAGGCGAAGACCTATAAGTTTTAACATGAGATATCTGCAGACATGAAAGCATGTTGAATGTCATTAAGTTCATTAGATCAATAGGATCGGAAAATAAACCGAGTTTCATCTCTAGACAAATTTGATTAGTACAAAGAACATATTATATCTTAGAACCTTGAGTTCTTGGAGTTGAAGCAATAGGCTAACAAAGGAAAGGAAATCAAATACTGTGAATATTTATATTTTACATTAAAAATAGAATCTATATTTATACTGGGATCTAAATTAGTAAGCTCACCTGTGTTTTTTTTTTTTTTTTAATGGAAATGGAAATCCTAGCGTCACCACAGCATTTTTATTTTTATTTTTTTTTGGGTTAATGGAAATGGAAATCCTAGCGTCACCTTGCTACCACAGCATTGAACTGTATATCAGAAAATTTAAACAAAAACGTCTCGAAGTATATGCATTTGGTTTTGGTACTTTATTAGTTTTCATCATGAAAATAGTTTTTTTAACTTCATCAATGACAAAATTTTTGAAAAATGTAATATCAGCCCTCAGTAAGCTTAGCTTTAATACTGTCAAGTACTTTATTTGATAACTCTTCATCTGGGGTTGCTGAAGATGAGAATAAAATCTTTCTAATATTTAACTACAATTTTATTGATTTCTTCTTTGTCCTTTATTATTTCTCCATCTTCGTTCATCAATTTTGTATTATGATTATGAGCATGATGCTTAGATTCCATTGTATGAAAAAAATAGAGTTAGCATCTCCCTTTTTAATCCACTAAATTCTAGATCTTTGAAACTAGAAGCTTCTTTTCCATTTTTGAAGTTTTTGAAAATCAGGTACTTGTATTTCTTTAAGATAATTTGCTTTAAACCAATCATTGATTCTTATAGCTTCTTGAATATCATGAAGATTTTTCTATATTTTTACTTTCCTCTTCTACCAATTTAACATGTGAGCATTGCACCATACTTTAATTTCAACTTTAACATTTTTCAAAAATGGAATATTCAAGACTAGGATTTAAATTTAAACCCAACGAACTAAGAAGAATGATATGAAATAAGACTCTTAAGAGTGTGCAGAAAAAAAAATCCAGTAAATATTCTATTTACATCAAGTCCAAGAATCCTTGGCACAAAAGCCTACTTATATGCCTACTACAATTGCAATGCAAATTAAGGTTGTGATTACCCATGCTCATGTAGAGCCTCACTGCCTCTTCATTAAGGAAAAACAGTGAATTTAGCTTCCAAGTGAATAGCATACATGTAGATTCTATGCAAAAGTAGTAAGGAAGGATGAAGAACATATCTTTCTCATTTGTCTATTTTTTTTAATTCATTAAGGCTTAAATATGGTATTCAAACAAAAGAGTTGTTACAATTTTTTAAGCTAAAATTATCAACCATAGGGCACTTCTTTGATGAGGTTTTTAAGACTCATCAAGAACATATCAAAACTTTGTAAAGTTTTTTTGGTTTTCTTATAGACCCTTTCAAGTCTCCTAAGGGCATAATAAAGCATTTCCATTTCCATTTTTTAGTTTTTGTAAACCAATAAATTGTTTGCAACCAAGAGCATTAGTGCTTCATAAATTTGCCACTATATTTTCTTCATTACAAACCAACTATTACTCCATCTAAATATTCTTTTCTTACATAGCTTCAAATCATCATAGAATAAAATAATAGACCAATTATCTAAATCAAAAAACAAAACAAAGTAAAAGATAATCATCTTATTGTCAGTTACTCCAAATATAGTCATACTCTTTATGAGGAATATCTATTAATTCACTCATAATCATTCATGAATTTTTGTCATTCTATACTTTTAGTGTAGCAATGTTTTCCACATTTCTGTTCATATTCTTGAAGAGTATTATTAAAATATTGTCAAATCAAAATAAGACCTCTAAGTTGATGTATTTGATTATGAAAATCACTTTAGACTTTATCCTTTTCTAAGAAATTTAAAGGTACATAAACCTCAATTATGTAGAAAGCTATTTTTCCCTTTGAAATTTGAACAATGCTACTAAAATTCTTCCAAATGCATATCATATTCCAATTATCATTAACTAGTAGCCAAAGACCTCTTGAATAATCTTCTACCTTCGCAATGATAAAATTGAAACCCAAAAAATTTTCTTTGAAATCATCATCATCGTAGCCTTGTCCCAATAAAATAAGGTCAACTACATGAGTTAAAAAATGAAACAAAGAGAAAAGAAAAGAAAAGAAAGGTTTAAGAAAAGAAAAAACAATCCAATAATGTTATTTCAATTATAACTAAACCCACAACTTCTTTATATAAAATAATGAGATTGTAAATAGAGTCATGTTATCATTAAAAATAAATATAGAACATACTAAGTACCATTTAAAATTATTAATGAGAAAAAAAGAGAAAAAAGATTCAACTAAGTAGGATTTTGAAAAGATTTGTAGATTGCTTAATTTTTCTTAAAATAGGCCACCAAGCTAAATGAGTAAAATAGTCTTAATCTCAATTAACATTATTAGGATGACTTCTAATTTCAAGAACTTCTATAATTTTTATATTTACAAAGTTTTCCATTACACAAAAAAACTTAGCTATTATCTATTAACTTCCTACAATTTTTCAACTTATCATTTACTATGTATTCTACAAGAGTTTATTTAGAAGATCTATATCATATATCTTTCAAGTGTTCTTTCAATATAAGAGAGAAAGTTCTACCAATTTCACCAATTTAATATTTATCAAAAATGCAAAATATTGTAAAAATAATAGTATTATTTAGAATATTCTTTTTATATTTAAAATTATGAAAAAATTTAGAGATTTTATTGTAGGGTTTGAAGACTATTATAACATCATGTTTTTCTAAGTTTTCCATTGCTAGTCGCAAGCCCAAGAAAAGAGGATGCATTAGGTTGTCAACCAACTATAAAACGCCTACCAATTTCTATGGATGAGTTCTTTTATCACAATGTCTCAAGTGTGACTCAAACTAGTAACCTCTCACTTAATAAGATAATGATCTAACAACTTGGGCCACCTATCATTGACTTCATAACAATATAGTATCAAACAATAGGCTAAAACAATACAACATTGATCTTAAAATGATCTAGCACCTTAAGTTCTATGAAAGTACTATGTTGGTTATATATGTCCTAAGGTAAAAATAATCAAAGAGTTTCAATTCAAAAGTGAGGTATTAGCCTAGTGGTAAGACTTATGATTTGAAAGCTCCAACGTTTTATTATAATTGAAACATAGGTAAACCCCAAGATATATAGTCTAAAATACAACTTTATAACTCAGGATTACCTACCAAAATCAAACCCATGACTTGGAGCTTTCAAGTCAAGATTCTAGTAGGCAATGCTAAGTTATAAAGTTCTAATTGGACTATATATCTTGAGGTGTACCTATATTATAATTATTTCTAGGTTCTAACACTAACCCCCACCTACCACCCACACCCACTTCCCCAATCCACAAAAAAATAATTTCAATTTGGGCAATGCTAAGTTATAAAGTTCTAAATGGACTCTATATCTTAGAGTGTACTTATATTACAATTATTTTGGGGTAGAACTGTATTACAATTATTTTGGACCATATACCTTTTGTAAATACTTTGGCAACAAAAAGTATTGATCGATGCAATTAGAGAGTACGTAAGGAAAATTTTTCCTTATATAAAAAGATTATTGTCTACCCAAAGCTTAAATCTTTTGTTGACGAGAGTGTTGTAGCAAATGCCAAAATGTCTTGATGTAAAGTCAATCATGATTGACAATATGTGTCACCATATAATATTATACCTTCATCTCCTACAAAAGTTGATATTTCGCCAAAGCCTTCTATTGTTATATCAAATGATTTTGCTATTTTAAGTTCAAGCACGAATATGGAAAATGATGTTAAGACTGGAACTATCCTTTGTACTAATAATTACTTTTTTACTCTTACTTTTTCAAAACATCTATTGTAAGGCAACCTAAGTAGACATCCCTAAAATTGAAAAGTTATTCTTGCCCATATTGTTTTTGGTACTTTCTATTGTATGACTAAGCATGTGATGTACCCTAAATTTGTTTCTTGATTATTAATATTTGTTTGGGGTCTAATAACAATACACCCCTCACCCCACCCAACCCCCATAACCCACCTTATCATTACATAATGCAGTAAAAAAGGACTATCATCTCGAGGCTTAATGCACATTCCACCTAAGTGGGTCCTAAGAAGGTTAATAGATGAGAAAAGTCTAACCACTTTTTAAATAGTTGTGCCTATGCTTAAACTTAGATTTTATGACCTAAGAAATGAATACTATGACATCACTTCAAATGATGGCCTATCATTGCATAATGTAGTAATATATATATATATATTTAATGCCTCTTCTCAACCAAGGGAAATTTCTAACATCATTATCAAAGCATTTGTGAATATGTAATTTTGCATAAAAGAATGAACAATGTACTTCATGTTAAACCCAAGAAAGGATATGTGACCAAAGTGCTTGTTGTCACTATATATGTAAATGGCCATAGCTCTCGTAATATGGATGGCAAAAATTTTTATCACAATCACTTTAGTAGCTAATGCTACACCAAAAAGTCCATTTGTGAATGCAAGAAACATCCAAAGACATAGTTTCATTGACTTGGACTTGACCCTGAGAAGACAAAGACATATCTACTAAAATCAATGGCAAAGATTTTGAAAGACAGTGGACAAGCTATCCAAATATTCATGCATATCTCATATCCCTAATCAAGGAATCATAGCTACTAGCTACCTATTATGTCAAAAAATTCATGCTAGAAAAAATGCATTGATGTACAACCAACGTAGGAATTGCTACCTTTGTACAAAGTTGAAGGCTGAGCTTAAAATTTTATTCGTAACTCTTGCAGGCAAACCATAAACTAAATTATAAGCTGATTTCCCAATAGCCTTTTTAAACCTAATGTAGTCAATCCAAAACACGGATTGCAAGTAATCAATCCAATTTCATAGATTCCCCTACATTAATTTTTTTATGTAAGAAATAAGATTTTTATTTGTAGATCCAACTAAGCCAGTCCCTTGAGAATAATAATTAGAAGAAGAAAGTAGAAAAATGGATTTCTCCAATGCCCATGTTATAAATTCCTCATATTCAAAAGTAGGTTCATTATCGAATACCAACACTTTAGGCATACCAAAGCAACTTAGAATTTGATCTTCTAAGAACTTAATCACATTCAATGTTGAACAATTTCTTAGAGCTTTTACTTTAGATCATTTAGTAAAATAATTGATGGTCATGAGAATAAACTTATGTCCAGCTCTTAAAGGAGTAATTATGCTAGTAAAATCTAAGCCCCATTGATAAAATGGTCTATCCACAATTACCAGTTTCAAGGGAGCTCTAGCCTTTTTGATCTTCGACTAACGAATCTAACATTTATAACATTTTTGAATTTTCATGTTGATATCTTGGTACATGTTTGGCCAAAAAAAACCATAATGGAGTATATGTTGCATAGTGAACTTAAGAGATTCATAAAATAAATTAGCATGATCATGGAATTGTTCCAAAATAGATTAACTTGATCATCATGAACACATTCCAACAAAACCCCTCTAAAGTCTTTCCTATATAAAATTCCATCTTTAACCATAAATTTATTTGCCTTCTTGAAAAAACTATTCTCTAATTTGTAGTTAAATTATTTAGAATCTTTCTTGTGTTTAGGAATTTTAGAATTTCATCATACCAATTTCTTTCATGAGTACTTAGCATACATATCTCGTTTTCTATAGCCATTAACTTGGCTAATTCCATTCCTTTAATAGTTTTGCAAATTTCCAATGAAAACCTAAAACCTTGAAGCTTTATAAGCCACATCTGTCTTTTCAATTAAATTTTGTTTTGAGCCAAGAATTGTTTGATCGTAGGCTCTATTAGCATAATAGGAACCAATGAGTTTTCCAAGTAATATTTGAAATGTTGAAGTGCTTTAATGACTACAAATGCTTATTTCTCTAGATCTAAATAATTTAATTATGAACCTTTCAACTAATACCCAAAAAATCCAATTTGTTCATATTAACCTTTGTCTCTTTGAGTCAAAACCATAGAAATTGAATAATTTGAGGCAAAAACATATAACTAGAAATCTTCCTTCAATTTTGGTTTTACTAAGTATGGAGCTTCTTGAATAGCCCTTTTAATCTCTACTAAGGCTTTCTTTGATTCTAATGTTTCCCTTACTAGGGTATCTTTCTTGAGCATATGCATCAAAGATTTAGTAATTTCGATGAATCTTGGGATAAACTTCTTAACAAAATTTATCTTTTCAAAGAAATATCTAAGAGAATTTTTGTTTGTCAGATTCTCAATATTTTATACTACTTGAATTTGTGTGTCATCTATAGCAATTCTTTCTTGACAAATCATGTGACCTAGCAAACTTCCAAATTTATCCCTAAAGATACATTTCTTAGGATTTAATGAAATACCATACTTACAACATATGTCAAAAACTTACTAAAGATGATCGATATGACCTTCCTTCCTTTTCGAATAGATAATAATATCATCTAAATAAACCATAATGAACTTGCCTACCAAATCTTTAAAAGTTAAGTCCATTGCTCTTTGGAAAGTAGCTCTGACATTTGATAATCCGAATGGCATTCTTTTGTAAGCAAATGTCCCCCATTTGGTGATAAATGTTGTTTTATAGCTATCACCCTCATCCACCATAATCTGATGACAACCAGAAAATCCATTTAGGAAAGAGTATTGATGAGCGGTGAGGTATCCCTACGCTCAACCATATGAATATGAGTGTCCACACACGATCCGATCGAATTCCAAGGACTAAGTACTTATGTGCCTTTGTGGAACAAGAATGGGTTGATCAATCGTTGTCTTCCCAAACTTACTTGTATGTCACGATTGTATGGTTAAGTAAACTTGAGGCATATGATTTTTATACTTTTTATGCATTTTTATGTCCTACTGCTAATATGGGAGGAGAGAGAGATAACTAAGTAACTAATTTAATTCGGCTACTTATTAACTAGGCTCTAACTGATCCTAACACCAGTATCCACTCTCACTTGCCATCCACATCCTGAACTAGTGCAACACTGTTGGGATTACCAAATGCTAATCGTTACTGGGTTACCAAGTGTTACACACATGCTTGAAGTGATCGTACTGTGTGTGCTTACTTGGGAGAGTTGTAGGGTGAGAGAGAATCATTAATTAACTAAGGAAAGCATTAAGTAACAGTAATTAACATTAATTAATCTATTCTGAATGCTGCAAGGTTTATCACAAAGTTCGTCTTTATTACCATACACAAGGTGTGCTCAGGTACACAATGCTCAAATAATCCATTCACTTTTTGACTCCTACTATGGGCACGCAGAAATAATTCTAACTTTGAGAGGGAGAAAAGGCAAGAGTTTGGGTAAGGGAGTAAGACTAACTATGCAAACCAACTACACCCACCTCTTATTTATAGGCAACGAAGCAGACCGCAATATCGCGTACGTGATATCGCATGAAAGGCCACAATATCGCGGGTGCGATATCGCGGCTCATCATACCCCCATGAATGAATGAAAACTCGTCCTCGAGTTCCTTACAAAATATTGGAAAGGTATGGGATTATTGACTAAATGAGAACTGACAGCAATAGGGAATAATAGACTCAAAATGCCCAATGAACGGATCGACAAACATATTACAACATTAGTGTTCATGTCCTTTGTGGTGAACACTGTACATGGATGACATCCAGACCTTCACTTAACAGCTTGAAGAGAAAGAGGGAGAAAAGAAAATAAGGCATGTTGTTGCCAAAAAGAAAATAAGGCGTGTTGCTACCAATGCCAAGATTGTGCCCCCTGTTGTTTATCCATAGCCATGTGACCAAACTTGTTCTCGGCGTAAACGTTCCAGCTCCAGTCCATCCTGAGTGCTTCCTCCTATTCTAGTCTATAGTTCATGTAATCATCATCTGAACAAATAACACAGTCATGAATGAGCAAGGATAAGTAAGCCACAATGCAATTGATACCTTGTCTCAATATAAAGCGCATTGGCTAGGTTATGGTTATGGAAAAAATTAGGTTAGAGGTTTATTAATGATAACTACCTAAGGTTTAGGGGTTAGGCAAGTAGTAGAATGGAGAAATTGAAAAATTTGTGCTAGGGCCCCCATGACTAAGAGTGAAGCTCCTGTAGCAATAAGATGGAAAAATATAAGGAACAAGAAAGATGGGAAAAAGAACAATGGCAATGCCAATAAAGTGGATGTCAAAAATGGGGATGAAATAAGAAATGGTTGATTGTAGAGAATGTTTAAGGAAAAGAACTTAACAATTGCACCAAAAAGGAATGCCAGTGAGTCCTCCCCAAAGCAAGCTCATGCCCTTTAGGCCCTAAAAACCCCACAAACAAAAGAGTTTGTAGGCTCTAGGAATGTCATTTGGAAGCAAGAGTTGAAAAATTACCCATAAGAATTTACCAAGGAAAAACAATCCATCAACCAAGATATGGACTAATCATAAAACCGGCAATGAGGTGGAAAATGGAAAGAAAGATGGAGAGTAGAAATGGAATGGAATCCCAAGAGCAAAGTTGTATAAAGTCCCTTCTGTATGTCATGGTTAATGTAACTGAGTAGAACTCATTCCAAATCTGGACTCAAACCAACCATACTCAATGACCTCACATCAATACACTTGGCCAATCCATCCTCTTCAAGCAATAAGAATGCCTCCACAAAGAGTCACCACCATCCCAAGGAGAGTGAGATGGAGAAGTAGGAAGCGAGAAAGGGCCTTAGTTAGACGAAACCTTCAGGCATGGGTAACATGTCTTTCCAGTGCCATAACCAGTGCTTGTAGCCCATATTTCTTTATTATGTCTAACGGGTGTGCTTTGAATTCCCACTCTCTCTTTTTTCTTTTTTTCTTTTTGCATGAGAACCACACCATGCAAATACTTATTTTTATTCACCCAGCTTCCTGATATTTGATTGATGGCAGAATGGCAGAAAACCCAAGAAAAAGCATCCAAGCACCCCAAGAGAATGGTCAGCACAAATGCATCGAATCCCCTTGAAGTCACACCCTTTTCAACCATTGAGTCCTTCCTTGGTTTGAAGAATACCAAGCCACCAATTTATTAAGAAGTTGATTAGAAAAAGGGACTATACAGTTCCAAGCCAAGGGAGACCACAAATTTGAATGGATGAATGGACGACGTGGACTCATTGCCTATTTTATCAAAAGAACCATATCATAATATCAGCATCATAATTCAGAGGTAAAAACCAAACATTAGTAATCAATAGTATATAATTCAATCCATCATCAAGAGCACTTATTGTAAGATGAATGAAATGATTGTAAATCAACCAAACAAAGAAATAGTAAAAATTTGAATGATGGTGTAAAAAAAATAAGAAAGATTGAAGAAATGTGCAAAACAAAAAATACAAAAAGAACTGAGGGCCTAGAATGGTTAGCATAGGTGGCCATCTCCCCCATGACTGAGTTAGAAGGAGGAGATCTAAAATAGCGAGCAAGGTTGTCCACCAATAGAGGTAGTATGAGTACTGGCTATTCTAAGCTCATGGAAGGGTCTATAATAGCCAGTATGTCCAAGGAATAATCGAATATATTGTATAGTTTTAGGCTACCGAGTAATTCCTTGGATAACTTTAATCTTTTTTGGATCTACCTCTATCCCCATTTGTGATATATTATGCCCTAATACTACGCTTTCTTGGACCATTAAATGGCTTTTCTACCAATTGAGCCTTAAATTGGTTTCTACACATCATTTTAATACTTGCTCTAACCGGTCCAAGGCTTGATCAAAGTTTGCTCCATAGGTGGAGAAGTCATCCATGAAGACCTTCACACTGTTTCCTATCTACTGCTGGAATATGCTTGAACTAATCATTGAAATGTTGCAGGGGCATTGCACAAGCCAAACGACATCTATTTGTATGAAAATGTTCCCCAAGTACTAGTAAACGTAGTCTTGGCTTGGTCTTCTAGGGATATTTGTATTGGTTTTACCCACTGTACCCAGCCAAAAAACTATAGTAGCGATACCCTACGATGGTGTCTAAGACTTGGTCAATGAATGGCAACAGAAAGTGGTCCTTGAATGTTACCATGTTTAGTAGCCTGAAATCTATGCACACCCTCCATTTACCTCCCTTTTTGGACACTATTACTAAGGGGCTAACCCATTCACTATCAGCAATGAGGTAGATGAACCCAGCTTTTAGAAGTTGTTCAATTTCTTCCTTAACTACTTACTTCAACTTTAGGTTCAATCACCCCTGTGGTTGTCTTCGAGGCTTCATGGAGGGGTCGGTGTAAATTCTATGTTGGCATATCCTAGGATCTATCCAGTTAATTTGGGATATGACCAAGCGAAGGCTTTTGACCATTTATTTATCACTTTCAGCAGTCTTTCTTTTTGTTGAGGAGCAAGCTTCACGTTAATAATTACCAATTTTCCATTTTTAAGAAACGTGTATTCCATACTAGTAGGCAATGGTTTTAGCTCAAGGGGCTTTTGCTTAAACTTATCAAGGATTTCCAACTTCCCCCAGTTGATATTTTTAAGGTCAAGACTTGGAAGTTGGTAATGGACTTTCTCTAATGTTTCTATGCTATTGATGTAGGCGCAAGTCAAACCCTCAGTTGGTTCCATGTGTATAGTTGAACTGCNTCTTCCCATTATGATTGGGAAGTCCCCCTTACCGTTGTTCACTTGAATCACTAAGAAGTTAGCTAGATACGACCACCCACAAACAGTGGTGACAATGTCCTCCACTAGTCCCAATGGGACAATGATGGACTGGTCAGCCAAATCTAAATGAATGTTACTCTTTTTTAGTTGAGGTAGGTTCCAGGCCTTGTACATTTCTTGAGAAATCAAGTTGACACCAGAACTTGAATCCAAAAGAGCTTTTCACTGCTCATTTTTAGTGATTTGTAGATATATCAAAAGACTCCTAGGATCAGATAATTTCCTAGGAAGATGGCCAGCTTTTATCCAATCGATGATGACATGAGTTAACATGACCATATGCGTTGAGCATAGTTTTTGGATTGAAGGGAGCTCCGAAGCTTCAAGTGATAGTGAGGCGGTTGAAGAATCAGCTACTTGTGGTTACAAGGGCTTAGTTGAACTGTTGGTTCTAAAGAAAGGTATTTTCTTCATGCGGTTGTCAGAACCAATAGTAGGTTGAGGGTTAACAGCCCTTGTGGCGTTACATTGCTATGACTGGGTAGGTATTTCACCCTGCATAGCTAGAGTAGGTGGTAATGGAGTTAAGGGTGGAAGAGGTGCAATTGAATGAGAAGGATGGTATGTTTGTGGAACATCACCCCTAGGAGAAGGAGTCCTATAGTACTCATGGGCTTAGTAGTGAGGTTGAGGAGTAACATGACTAGTAGAGTCACATGGAGAGACTAGCTACTACACATAATATCCATATGGGTCAGGTTTCCGATAAGGATACTGTTGCCGTGGTGATGGCATTCCCCATGATTGTGGATATTGCCACTATTGATACTGCTCGATTGGTTGTGGTGGAGTTCTACTTGGATAATATGTTAAGGGTTGGTGGAACTGCCTTGGAATAACTTGAGGATAATGTAACCTTCAGGGTGTCTTCCTTTTGTTTAATCATGGGTTGAGTGCATACACCCCAAACTTCTGTAGATGTGAGATTATAGGGCAACATTCCCTAGGATGGTCATATTGGCATATCTCGCATCCACTATCATTATCTGTATCTGAATCCACAACCTCTTAAAAGATGGCAACTTTGCCCTTACCCTTGTTACATGCATGTTCAGTTTCTCTTTTTTTTATTTTTTTGCGATCACTACCTTGCTCTCCAAACTCCTCTACTATTTTAAGAATGGTTTGAAATCTATCATCTAGGGAATCCCACATTTGATCTACCTTTGCTAATACTTCCAATGCTAATTTTTAGATAGGCAAGGTTTTCTTATTCACCATCTCTTCGAGTGGTGACTCTTCTTCATCATCATAGAATCTTACTTCCCTCTTTCGGAGGGAAGGATCTCTGTTATATTCCTCCACACTCTCTCTTTTTCTTAGCTCACCTTCTTCTTTAGCAACTTACTCCAATAATCTTTGAACTTGATGGGTCCTAAGCTCGAATAGCCTCTCTTGTGCATAAGTCCCAAGGTTCTTCATGTTTTATGCCTAAGCCCATCTACGAGATGGCATAGTTGATCCCTATGCGAATAATCATGGCTAGGACAATGATGTAACAATGCATAATATCAATCCATGGTAGCATCCAAGGGTTCATGTCCTCCTTGTTTCTAGCCTTGGATTTACTTTCACAGGTTGGACACTCAGGAGTATGTTTGGTACCTATCATTGAACAATTCTAACATGGTACTCCACCTATGAATGGATTCCGATTCTAAGGACTGGTACCAGCTCTTCACTTCTTTGACTAGTGTCCATGGGAACAACTTAAGTTTTTTCCATTCACTTTCTATGTTTTGTGAGGCACATGCACCATGAAATGCTTGTAGAAGATTTTGAGAATCAGCATTGTACCCCCCTTCAAATCATGGGATCTTTTTCATGTCTAATATCTTAATCCTACTATCTTTTTGTTGCCTTGTTTGAATTCTAACAGCCTTATTTATGTCTAGCATACTTCAAGTAGCAAGTAGGGGTTCATCGTGATCATCCCATTTGTGGTGTCTATGATGCCTGTGTTGTTCCCTACTCTTCCTTCTTTCACAGTGTGTTTCTCTAGAGTGCCCTCATCCCCTTTCTTGACTATTTTTTCTACGACTTCCATTTCACTTACCCTTATCCTCATGGTCTTTTTCTTTGTGACTACATCTAGATCCTAAAGGAGAGGGTGAAGGAGATGATGAAGGTGAAGAAGAAGGAGAACCATCACCATGTCGATGCCTACTTCCTTCTCTTCGGTATTCACAGCCCCAATCACAATTACGATCGGAACGTCCATCTTTGTCATGTGTTTGTGTTCTTTTTTCAGATCCTTTGTGTCTGTCGATATCAAAATCTAGGTTATGGATAGTTAAGTAAAGATTCTGATACACAACCCCTTGACTGAAGTCAACAGGAGGAACATCATTGTGTGGGCGACTTCCTGAGGTAGGTTCACCACCCTTATTTTTGCTTAGGACATGTGGGATGTTCTGTGACAACTTTCCCTCCATGGATTCATGATGTCTCTCCTGTTGTAAGTCCCTTTGACACTATGCCTCCATGGGTTGATACTCTCTCGAGTCATGATCATGCACAACATACTCTACCTGTAAGTGCTTCATACCAATTCATGTGAGATCACAAAGAAGCATGCCCAAGACAGGGTGATCAGGAGGTAACACTATGTTACCTTCTAAGTCTCACCAACACAATTGTTCATACTGGTGGAGGATAAAGGTAAAGTTTGGTACATATTCATCAAGATGAATATATACCACATGAAACTCTTGAGGGACTGGTGGATTATCATGTGTATTACAACTCTTATGGTTCCCTGTATTAGACCTAGGTGGTGAAACACTTTCGTATGAAGAAGGAGACATGATTGTCTACTCAATGTGTAGTGTATTATTATTTATTATTTTTCTATAACCAACCCCAAGGGTTCGTTCTAATTATGTGAAATATTTCCTATGTTCTGGTTAGTGCACAAACAACAAAGTCCCCAACAACGGTGCCAATGATGAGTGGTGAGGTATCCCTATGCTCAACCATACGAATACAAGCGTCCATGCAGGATCTGGTCGAATTCCAAGGACTAAGTGCTTATGCACCTTTGTGGAACAAGAATGGGTTAATCAATCATTATCTTCCCAAGCTTACTTGTATGTCACGATTGTATGGTTAAATAAACTTGAGGCATATGATTTTTATACTTTTTATGCGTTTTTATGTCCTACTACTAATAAGGGAGGAGAGAGAGATAACTAAGTACCTAGTTTAATTTGACTACTTATTAACTAGGCTCTAACTGATCCTAACACCAGTATCTGTTCTCACTTTCCGAACACATCCTGAACTAGTGCAACACTGTTGGGATTACCAAATGCTAATCGTTACTGGGTTACCAAGTGTTACACACATGCTTGAAGTGATCGTACTGCGTGTGCTTACTTAGGAGAGTTGTAGGGTGAGAGAGAATCATTAATTAACTAAGGAAAGCATTAAGTAATAGTAATTAACATTATAATCTATTTTGAATGCTTCAAGGTTTATCACAAAGTTCGTCTTTATTACCGTACACAAGGTGTGCTCAAGTACACAATGCTCAAATAAAGATCCGTTCACTTTATGACTCCTACTGTGGACATGCAGAAATAATTCTAACTCTAAGAGGGAGAAAAGGCAAGATTTTGGGTAAGGGACTAAGACTAACTATGCAAACCAAGTGCACCTGGCTCTTATTTATAGGCAATGAGGCAGGCTGTGATATCATGTATGTGATATCACATGAAAGGCCACGATATCATAGACACGATATCACGGACGCAATATCGCAGGCACAATATCGCAGCTCATCAAGTATACCTAACATCCTGATACTTTGATCAACATTTCATTAATTCTCAAAAGTGGGTACTTATCTTTTTTAGAGGCTTCATTCAAATTTATGAAATCCACACAAAGCCTAATATCACCCATCTTCTTTCTTATTGGAAGAAGATTAGCAAGCCATGTTAAATACCAAACTGGATATATGATTTGAGCTTGCAATAGCTTCTTAACCTCAACTTTCTTTATCCTTTATTTTTTCTTAATTATATTACAACCATTTATTAAAGAAATTTTTATGTGCCATCACATCAGGTCTAAAAGCTTTAAGATCATCATAAGACCAAACAAAATTCTCTAAATTATTTTTTAATAGTAATAACAAATTTTTCCTGAAAACTAAATTATCTTCCTCTATGACATTTAACATCTTTAGTATCTTGGTAGATCCGAGATTCACTGTTTCATAAGCTTGATCATCAAAATTTTGTATATCTTTCCCTATGTGCCGATATTTGCTAAACTTGTTGATAAATCATGTTTTTCAATGCTCTGATATTGTGGTGGCCACGATATCAGGTACACGATATCGAGTACGTGATATCACAGCCCAAGATGCAATATTGTACATTTGATATCGTAGGGTTACTCCCTGGTCTATAAATACAGCACCCAGGTGCACAATTAGGAGTAAGTTTTTGGTAGTCAAGTAGCGAAACTCTTGTAGTTTGTCCATTTGAAAGTTAGAATATTTTCCAAGTGCCTGTAGTAAGAGGTCTAAGTGTGAACGGATCTTTATTCAAGCATTGATGTACCTAAGCACACCATTGTGTTGGCAATAAAGGCAACTCTTTGATTCATTCCTTGCAGCACTTGAGACTTTCTTTCTTATGCATTTATATTTTATGCAATTTACATAAATATTATTTATGCAATAATTAATTTTGATCACTCAATCAAATTATTAAAATACATAAGCACAACCCCTTCAAACATATGTGTGACACTTGGTAGCTCAGAAATAACTAATGTTTGACAGCCAAGTAGTGTTTGCACAAGGTTTAGGATGTGTCCAAGAAGTGGGAATGGTTACTTGTGTTAATCTAGATTAGACCATAGTTTACTTAGTATTTAATCACTCTTACTTTTTTTCTTGTTCTAGGTGAATAAGTTGATAAAAACACAAAACAATAAAAAATCTCATGCCTCAGTCACACTTAACCATACAATTGTACTCCACAAGTGGGACTAGGAAGACAACGAATGGACAACACACATGCATTGTTTAGCTCTAGTGTACTTAGTAATTATAGTCTACAAAATTCAACCAAATCACTTGTGAGCACTTGTGATTTGTATGGTTGGACGTAGGGGTACCTTGCCACTCATCATTGGCACTATTGTTGGGGATTGTAGTTCTTCGTGTGCTATCTAAACCTAGTGAAACTTAGTAACCTCATTGTTCGAATCCTTAGAGTCAAATCCTACGAAAATAAAAAATTATTATTATTATCATTAAATTAAGCCTCAATTGCACACTGTTTATTAACACAAAATTTCTTCTTCTCACAGGAGCCCATCTCTGCCCAGGGTAATTCAAGTGCCTCAACAATATCAAGTGTTATATGCTCATCCTGATGAGTATGTACTAGACTATACCTTCATCTTGCATCAAGATAAACTAATGTAGTGGCACAATATGGAAGGCAACATTGTGTTGCCACCTAACTGATCTATTTCAGCAATGCTCCAGCTAATGCTTGCATGACATGGGCTTCAACATCTCCATAGAGAATATGAGATGTAAGATCCCAACTCAAGGGATTATCATCCCACTAAAGTGCAAAGATTAAGGGATCGGCAGCTGGAGCACCAACATGAGCTTGTGAAGGGTAAGGGATCAAATATCTTTCCACCTTTGCTTAGCCCAATTGATGAAGGTGACCACTTCTTTAGTGATTCTTCTCTCTTTGACTTTGTTCAAGGAGGCCTCAACCAGAATGTACAATCCACAATCCATAATCAAGGTTCTGGTCAAAATCGATCCAATGACAAAAATGGATCTAGAGAAGCAAGTCAAGAAAAGGGGAACAAAGGAGATCATGATCGCGATCATGGTCATAAGCATCGAAGGAAGGGTAATAGGCATCAGTGCGAAGAAATTTCCCCTTCTTCTTCCCCTTCATCATCATTGTCTTCTTCTTCATCTGGTTTAGATCATGGCTACAGAAGAAAAAACCATGATGGAGGTGACTGACGGGACTAGAACAACAGAAGGGACCATTGAGACAATCATGATCAAAGACATGGGCAATCCAGAGAGGCCCATCATCAAGAAAGAAGGACTAGTAGAGAACATCATAGGCACCACTATTATAGCCTTAATGAACCTCTACTTGCTACTTAGGGCATGTTGAATATTATAAAGGCTATGAGGATTCTAACAAGGCATGTGAAGAACAGCAGAATAAAGAGGTTGGATATGAACAACATCCCTCGGTTGGAGGGAGGATATGATGCTGATCCACAAAATCATCTTCAGGCCTTCCAAGATGCATATGCCTTGTAGAATATTTAAAATGACTAACAAAAGCTGAAATTATTTTCAAGGACACTCATAAAGGAAGCAGAAAATTGGTATCGATCCTTGGAACCAGAATCAATTAGGCAGTGGAGTACAATGTTGGAATTATTTAATGACAAATATCAAACATACTCCTGAGTATCCAATTTAAGAAAACAAATTCAAGGGTGAAAACAAGGGAATCATAAGCCCTTAGATGCTACTATTGGCTGATACTACTCTCTGTTGCATAGGTGTCCTAGCCATGGATACTCTTAGCTTGATTAGCTTTTCCATATCATAGACGAGTTGCAATCTGAAACCAGGAAAACCCTTGGCATCTATGCTCAAGGGAGATTAACAAAGTTAAGCACCCATCAAATTCAAAAATTAATTGAGCAAGAAGCCAAGGAGGAGGAAGAACTGAGAAAATGTGAAAGTGTAGAGACAACTTTCACAAATCCTTAGGGGACTTTTTCCTACCATCAAATGCCATTTGGTCTATGTAATGCCCTTGCCACATTTCAACGATTAGTTCTCAACATTTTTCAACAATAGATCGGTAATGGGGTAGAATTCTTTATGGATGATTTTTCTACCTATGGAGCTATGTTCGAGTAAGCCCTGGACCATCTTGAGCACATGTTGAAAAGATATGTTGAAACAAACATCTGGCTCAATTGGCAAACGAGCCATCTTATGGTCCAGGAAGGCATAGTCTTGGGGCATCACATTTCAAAAGTAGGAATCGAGGTGGACCCTCAAAAAATAAGGGTCATCTAAGGAATAACCTACCAACCTGAAATAGTCAAAGAAGTGCAGTCATTCCTTGGTCATACTGGCTACTACTGGCGCTTCATTAAGAATATTTTCAAAATTGCAAAGTCATTGGTAGAATTGAAAAAGAAGGATGCATCATTCATTTGGACCTCTACATGTGAAACAACATTTCAGTAATTGAAGCAAAATCTTGTTGAAACCCCCATTCTTCAAGCACTAGATTGGTCCATACCATTTCATGTGATGACTAATGCATCAAATTATGCTTTGGGGGTAGTTCTTACGTAGATGGATGATCAAAAACATCCATATTACATTCATTATGCAAGTCGGAGCATTACAGGTGCACAACTAAACTACACCACCACAGAAAAGGAGTTGATGGTAGTGGTGTTTTCCTTAGAGAAGTGCAGGCACTATGTGCTTGGCTACAAAGTGTCTATGCACACAGATCATAGCGCCATTAGATTTCTAATGAACAAACTGATGATGAGCCCCCGTGTCATATGGTGGCTTGTGATTTTGCAGGAATTCAATCTCACAATGGTAGATCATAAAGGTGTAGAGAATGTGGTCATGGATCACTTATCGTGACTAAGATGGGATGACAAGAAGAAAGAGAGCCCTTTATCTGACCAATTCCCTGACAAATCTCTCCTTGTAGGGGCTATTAATACACAAATGCCCGATGAACCAAAATGGTATGACACCATCCTCACTTGTCTACTTAAGCAAGAATTTCCGCAAGGGCTAGACACTAGAAAGAAACAACAATTTCTTCACCAGGTCAAGCATTTTATGGAGATTGATGGAAACATTTACAAAGTCTATTCCAATGGCATGGTACATTGGTGTGTTCTTGATACGAATCAACTGCACGTTCTCCAAGATGCTCACAAAGGTCCTTGCAGGGGCCATTATGTTGGGAGATGCACGACCATAAAAGTCCTCATTGTAAGGTATTATTGGCCAACAATCTTTAGGGATGCACATCAATTCATCTGCACTTGTGATTTTTTCCATAGGGATGGTGGAATGATAGCTCGAATGGAGGGACAACAAAAATGGATACAACCTCTCGAGCCATTTGATATTTGGGGCATTGACTTTATGGGTCCTATCGCACCTTTATCAAATGGAAAGGCATATATAATAGTTATAGTTGACTATTGTACCAAGTGGGCAAAAGCAACAACTGTCATCGACTATACATCCACCACTGCTACTCGGTTTGTACAACAAAACATCATAAATAGGTTTGGTATACCTCATGCATTAATTTCTAATAATGGAACTCATTTTACAGGTTTCACTTTTTGAAAATTGATGCAATGCTTAGGGGTTGAACATAAACTCACAACACCATATCACCCCCAAGCCAATGGTCAAGCTAAGGTCACTAATTGGGAGATCACAAACATCTTAATGTGTACCATTAGCAAATACCGAAGGGACTAAAGCACTAAATTAAATGATGCCCTTTGGGCCTATTGCTCCACATGGAAGCTTCCCATAGGTTATTCTCCCTATGAGCTTGTGTATGGAAAACTACCAACATTACCTATCCAATCCGAGCTCTATACACTCTCTACAGCCTGTGACCTTGACCTAAATATCAATCTAGCATAAAAAGAACAATTGATGACCCTTAACTTGCTAGACGAAAATCGGTTAATGGCCCTGTCATCCAGCAAAATGCATAAGGCATTCAAAAAGAAATGCCATGACCTCAAAATAAGGAAATTCAAGTTTCAACTAGGAGACAAGGTTCTCTATTGGAATCCTACACATGTATCCCAACAAACCAAATTTCAAACATTGTGGAAAGGACCTTACATCATTAATGAAAATTTTCCATTTAGGGCCATGATCATCTACAAACCTGACAACCCAAATAAGAAACAATTAGTCAACATTCAACAAATAAAACCTTTCTATGAGCCCAAGCCATCTAACTCAACAAACACTTCACCAGATGGACAACCACACTCAATCTTTCGAATCTCTCCCTTACAACTTACTCATGGTGGAGATGGCCACCCATACTAACACCTCTTGTGGCTCCTCAGTCTTTTGACCATTTTTTTTTTTTTTGNGTTATGTTTGCTTGTGTTTAATGTGTTTCTCTACTTTTTCTACTAATAAGGTGGTAGGTACAATGGTAATGCACTACTTGATGGTGGTATGCTTCATTTGTAATTTGATTGTTGATGTTTGGTTTCTAACTTTGAATATCGTTACTGATGATTGGGACATGGTTTCTTTTCATGTAATAGGTAGTGAGTCCACATCATTCACCCATCCACATACTCTATGGTTTTTCCTAGTTTTGGAAGCGTGCAGTCTCTTCTTCATTAATGCAACTTAAATAAATTGGTGACTTGTGTAGTTTCTGGAATTGAGAAGGAATCAAAGGTTTGGATAGGGTGTGGCTTCAAAGGGATATGGTATTCTTCATGTTTTTCTATTTTCCTATGTGCAGGAGTGTTCTCGTAAGCTTCTTACCATTCCGTGTCATTTCATAATAGGAAGTCAAATAAGTCCTTACATGGTGTGGTCCTCATCACCAAAAAAATAAGATGAGGATTTAAATCACACTCCTTGGACAAAATAAATGCGAAAAATGCATGGGTCTTTGCATGGTGTGGTTCCCATTCAAAAAAGAAACATGGGAATTCAAAGCACACCCCTTAAACCAAATAAAAGGGCTACAAGCACTGGTTATGAGACTTGTCTTGTCTCCTCTAAATAAGGGCCTTTCTCACTTCCTACCTTCACTCCAATTTAGAATAGTGCTTGTTTTATGGGAGCATTCTTGTGTCTTACGGGATGGACTAACCTTAGAATGTTGATGCGAAGTTATTGAAAGTGGTTGATTTTGATCTGGACTAGGGATGGATCTTACCAATTCATTTAATCATAAACTACACAAGGGACTGCATGTGACCATAATTAGGAACTCCATTCCACTCTCTTTGTCATCCATCTATGCTTTTCATGCCTCACCTCACTATCGATTTCATGTTTTGATTCAATGTTCTAGTTTGATGTGTCAAGTTTCTCAGTTAGTTACTTTTGGATTTTTGTACTTAACTTTTCATAACCATTAATCATCCATGGTGCCTACAGACTCCTTGGTTTGAAGTTATGTAAGGGCATGAAAGGCCTGTGCCTACTTTGGGGAGGATCCACTTGCATACCTTTTGATTTGGTTAAGTTAAGCTCTTTACCCTTAGACATTGTTACAATCAAATTCTTTCTATTTATCCCATCCATGTCATCCAATTGTATGCACCTTCACAACTATTTGTGATGAACTCCTTTTTATTATTGTGAATACCCTCTTTCTAGTATTCTTTGTGTTAAGCTTTTTGTAAATTTTATGGATCGCTTCTCTTACTTAACCCATTCATCAATCCTTTCCACTAACAACATCAAGTAACCAATATATCACAATCACAACCTGGCTAGATAAAATCACCAATGAGACAAGGTATTCATCCATTATCTATTGCACTAGATATACTAATCCTTGGTTTTGTTGTGATTGTAGTGGGAAGCGTGGACTAGAAGTGGGACTATCGTCACCAAAGAGGATGCAACCATATCACTTGTAGGAGATTGTTCATGACCACTGGATCTCTTCTACCTCTCCCTTATTCTTCTATTGCCAAGTGGGGTTGGATGTCCTTTGGATCAGCTAGTGTTCTTTCCTATTATCATGAATACCCAATTTTGTACACAATTGTAATATTGTATACTTGGGCACTTTTGTATTTGTCTGCNGAATAAAGATCTGTTCACACTTAGACCTCCTGATGAGGGCACTTGGAAAATATTCTAACTTTCAAATGGACAAACTACAAGAGTTTCGCTACTTGATTTCCAAAAACTTACTCCCAATTGTGCACCTGAGCACTGTATTTATAGACCCAGGAGTAACCTTGCAATATCGAATGTACAATATTGCATCTTGGACCGTGATATCACATACCCGATATTGTGTACCTGATATCATGACCACCCCGATATTGNAACTCTTGTAGTTTGTCCATTTGAAAGTTAGAATATTTTCCAAGTGCCCTCATCAGGAGGTCTAAGTGTGAACAGATCTTTATTCAAGCATTGATGTACCTAAGCATACCATTGTGTTGGTAATAAAGATGAACTCTTTGATTCATTCCTTGCAACACTTGAGACTTTCTTTCTTATGCATTTATATTTTATGCAATTTACATAAATATTATTTATGCAGTAATTAATTTTAATCAATCAAGAAAATCATTAAAATACACAAGCATGACCCCTTCGAACATATGTGTGACACTTAGTAGCTCATAAACAACTAACATTTAACAACCCAACAATGTTTGCACAAGGTTCAAGATGTGTCCGGGAAGTGGAAATAGTTACTTATGTTAGGCTAGATTAGACCATAGTTTACTTAGTATTTAATCACTCTCACTTTCATTCTTGTTCTCGAATAAGTTGATAAAAACACAAAATAATAAAAAATATTACACCTTAGTCACACTTAACCATACAATTGTACTCCACAAGTGGGACTAGGAAGACAACAAATGGACAACACACACACACTATTTAGCTCTAGCATACTTAGTAATTATAGTCTACGGAATTTAACTAGATTGCACGTGAACCCCTATGATTCGTATGGTTGGGCGTAGGGGTACCTTGCCACTCATCACTTGTGTTCATAATCAATCACCTTTTCGAAAATCAAATTATACCTAGAACTTCACATCATTTTAAGTGTGATTTGACTTTTGAATTCTTGCTTATTCTTCAAGAACCTAAGTACTTGATCATCATCTTTAAATACTTGTAAATGTTTTATGTTATCTAGTACTAATGACTGATGTTCATTCTCAATTACTATTCCTTCATAATGTTATATCCTTTTATCATCTAATGTTGAAGTTTCCTTAGCTAAATCATCTGCTATATGATTATCTTTTCTACCTATATCTTCTATTTTATAATAATGAAACTAACCCAACATTTTGCAGACCAATTGTTTATAAGGCCACAAGAATGAGCTTTTGACTAAGTAATTTTCCTTAACTTGTTCACAAATCAATCTTGAATCTCCTTTTCTGATGATTACCTTCATTCCCATTTCAAATGTTGTTTTAATTTCAATACTTAAAGCTTCATATTGTTGGGGAATCATCTTTTATTAAAAATATGTCAGCTCCTACACCTTTGGAGTTACAAGAACCATCAAAGCACAATTCTCATTTTCTCTTGTCTTCTACTTTCTCTTTTTCCAAGCTATAAACTTCTTGAAGTGTGCAAATTTTGGATTCAAAAGCTATTGTTTAAACAACTTTGTTATTCCCATTTGAAGTTATGTTTTCCATCATCAAAGGTTCACTATATATGTATATTTTATTTGGCTCCCCTTTTCAAGGTAACAACATATGTGAACAATCTGTTGATATGTATCCAGAAATTCTTGCTCGAACTTCTACTCAACAAAAGACTATGTGAATATGGTATATCTAATACTTGAATAGTTACTCTACTTTTTATATGGGGTTCAAAAGTGATTTCTAATAGAACATTTGGTAGCTAACCCACAATCTTCACTCTACTTTTGTCCACTTGAATAATCTTTTTATTGGATTGTTCAAGAATCAAACCAAGTTTTTTGCATATAGATAATGGCATAAGAGAAGATGTAGCTCTAGAATCAACCAAATAGTTGTGAAGATATTTATCTTTTAACTTCATTGTCAAAAGAAATTAAGGAGCTTCTTTATCATGAGTACAATCATAGCTAGTTTTTGTTTTCTTGTCAATGTTGAACACATAGCTTAACTCTGAATCTCCAACTCTCCTTTTAGCTTTAATAAATTCCAAAGCTTTTCTTGTTGATCTACCATCTGTAACAATTATTATATGCTAATGTTGGCCTTAACATGTTTAAGATCTTCAACTAGATCATGTTCTCCATCTCCGTAAAACCCTAGTTTCTTCATCCATTTATTAAAAGTCTGATTTTGAGCACTTTGATCTACTTGATCTTCTTTATTTTTATTTTTCTCTCTTCTACTTGGTTCAAAAACCTTTCTCTTAGTGGATGGATAAAAAATGATGTTTGGAGACATGGAAGTAGTTAATCTTTCCTTTGATTGTAGATTATATCCATTTTCTTAATTATTATTACACTTTTCATTTGATGACATATCTTCTTTAGAACTTGATAGGGAAGAGGTATCACTAGATCAATTGTTAAACAATTTTCTTGTATAATGAACACTAGATAGCTCATTATCTGATTTAATATCAAGGAAGTTAGACATAGCAAGATCACTTTCATCCTCATCATCTACTAATTTAGTATCTTGATGCTTATGTTTTCTATTTTTCTATTCTTCCTTGATTTTAACCTTTGCCAAAGCTTTTTTTAGTTTCACTATGTTGGATAAGTCTTTCATTAACTATCCCTTATTAAATTCTTTACTCTCTAACTCTTGCTCTGTCTTAATACAAGATGGCCTTGGTAATGCTTTAAGTTAAACAAAATCGTGCACAGGAATCATCATTTTCTCTTCTCTTTTTTGAGTTGTGATATAATCTCTTCATTGTTTAAGTTTAACTATTTTTCTAATTGTATAGCTTCACTAAAGTAGTCATTCAATGTTAGCAAGGTTGGAGTTTTCCTTAATCAAATTGAAATAGTGGGATTCATAGCCTTAAGATAGGTGTCTCTAAGCATTTCATCTGATGGTCTATATTGTCTTTAAAAGAGCCCACAAATTTGTTGAAATTTAATATTAAAATCTCTAATTGACTTTTTAACTCCTTCTTTAGCGTGTACTAGCCCATAGTACAATTGTTGTTAATCTAACTGATTACCAAACTAGGTCAACAAAAGACTTTTCATATCATCCCAACTTATGATACTATTACTTGGCAAGTTTGAATATCAAATTTGAGCCATATCTTTTAAATTTTCTATGAATAACCTATAGGCTTGATCTTGGTATTGAATATTTACATGAGCTAAAGTTAAGTCAAATAAGTGAATGTATTCTTTAGCAAAGTAAGCTTTTTTTAGGAATAAAAAGCTCAATCAAATATTTGTAAACTATTTTAGGAATATCATTGTAGTTTTGAAATCCTAATGGTGTAACTCTTTGCCAAGGATTTGCCATCTTGTTAAAATTCCTTATGATTGTTGAACTTCTATATTTCTTTGTCCTTCTCTTATAGACTACTAAAACAAACAAAAAAGGTGATTTCTTCATTCTTCTGGTTCTTATTCCACTACTTGTCCCAAACTCAAGAACCTTTTTCTCTTCTTCTTCTAATGACTAATCAGTTTTAAGATCAAAAATTCTAAATCTTCTAAACTATTAGTTTGTTTGGTCATTAACTAAAAATACTAGCTAATTCTTTCAAGCTCTCCTAGCAACAAAAGAACTATTGTTGCATTAGGACTATCGATCTCTTTGAATGTAATGAACTTAGGTACCAAATGTTCTATCCTCCTTCTAGCACCAAAAGATCTATTGGTGACTGTTTGGAACTGCTAACATTTGCCCTCTTTCTAGTGCCAAAAGAATGGTTGGCGACCATTTGGAACTACAACATTTGGCCTCCAATCTTGCAACTTTAAGATCATGGAAAACAAAGGTGCTTCTTAAAACAAGGTTTAGGTGCTTATTGGTCTTCTGGCAATACCAAGGCCCAAATGCCTCCAAATAAACTTAGTTGTTATAGAACGAACTATCTGTAAATGTGTAGTTGCTATTGTAAATGTTGAAATGCTTGGATTTGTGTATGAAACTATAACTAGCTATCATAAAAGAAATTCAGCTAGCTTTCTCAAATACTGTGAGTTATAAAAGATTCCTATTTTTTCAAATTACTTAGTCTATATAGTCCCTATAGTACACTACTTAAAACACATAAAATCTGACAAAAATGCTTGAGCATGATTTTACTAATCTACTCCTAATTTTCCTGAGAGAGAAAATCCCACAAGAAAACTAGAAATAGAGTGAGATTTAAAGTATTTAGAAAGAGAAAAGAAAAGAAAATAGAATTGTATGAATCTCAAACATTTAGGTAAGATAAATTGAACATGATGACACACTTCACAATAAAGCTATTCAAATTCAATCTAAATATTACGAATTATCCAAATCCTCGGAGCTTAACAAGCAATTTCATAAAAGGGACTCTTAGTTAACTACTAAAATGCTTTGTAAACAACAACGTACAAGCTTTTATTTGGCTAGTTAATAGTTTTCAAGAACCAAAAACAATAGAGCTATCAGAAAAACTTTGACAATTTCAATATTGAAATCCCAAGGCAATAATTTTTTTAAAAAATAAAGCTATTTAAAGCAAGTCAAATTATCAAAGATTTTCAAACTCCTTTAGACTCAAACAGGCAATTTTTATAATACATTACTATTAAATTGCTCAAGATGCTTTTCTAAGAAAACATAAGCTCTTATATGGCAAACCTAATAGAAGTCTACTATTGTGCAAAAATAGAGCTTTAAGAGCAACCAGAAAATCCCAAAATTAAATGCCAAGCACAATACTATCTAAACCATTGGCTAAACAACTAAAAACAAAATGGGAAGAAAAGAACTCATAGGATTAAAACGAAGCAGCAGAATTGATATCTTTAGCAATTCACGCTTTACAATCTTCAATATTCTTCTAAGTATCCTTCACCCAAAATTCCTTCTAAATCTACCCTTGAAGCCCTTTTTATAGTGACTTTAGGGTAGTTACAACCATCATGAAAAGTTAAGGTAAATTACAAATATCTAGGATATTAACTCATGACCACCATAAGAAGTTGTAACTTCTATAAAAAGTTATGAGAAATTTGAGCCAAAGTTGGCAAGTATCTTCTTCAATAATCTCCTTTTTCTTTTAAAGATAACATTCCCTCTATTTTTATAAATAGATACAAATTATTTTTAAGATTATATCGGAAACTCTTGCCTGCACCAATAGTGATATATATATTTTTCCTTATATACTTTAACCAAGGGCATCGATTAATAAAATTCTATCTGCACAATCATTACAAATCAGTGCAGGGGTGAGAGTTTGTTATTTGCCATGTAGTAAGGGATGAAGGTTCGTAGCTTGACATGTTGCACCTTTCATGTCTTTTGTCCCTTTTTCTTTGGCAACAGCTCTCAAATCTTCATACTGTCAAAGTCTCGTGGTCGTGCTTCCGGCAACCATGGCCACCTACACCAGCAAAGAAGAAGCTTCACTGCATGTGCATGGCTTCCATGTCTTCGATACCATGGGTGAAGTAAAATATGGATGATGGTAGTGATGGTGGTGGGGTGAAGGAAAATATGGACGATGGTAGTGATGGTGGTGCGACGACAGAAACATAGATCATGGCGTAGTGGCTCCGCTGGTGTCGGGTGCTGAAATAACATGCTGCACCTTTTCGTTACCTTGGATGTCATTCTATATGAATATGGACAGCAATGGGGTCTCATCCTCGGCAGCTTGGAATCCAATGTCAATGGCACCTACCCAATACGTCGATGGAGGCGTGAACGAGCTGCTCAGTCCCATCATTGATCCGACGTCGAAGGAGCTAGATAGTAAATTCAGTTGAAACCAAGGGTTTGGAGGTCGCCGTGAATGTAACCACCATTGCCATAACTACCTCGGTATTGGTTTGGGCTATTGCTGCAGCTATTTGCTAGTTCCAAGAGTCTACCCAGTGAAAGCCATTTTGAGGAAGTGGACACTACAGTTTGTTAACATGCATTTTAATCTTAAAACAGGTAGGGGCTTATTAAGGTAAACCACAAATTGCATATTTTTTAGATAATTTTACAGTAGAGGTTTAACCTTGGATGCGCCCGTGTTTTTGGGTTTCTTACTCTACTTCGGCTGAATGGAATGTTTAAACCATCACAGATCCTCTGAATTTCAAGGTCATTGTGTAGAGGCGCATTGGTCGGCAATCTGCAAAGTATCATGCAAGGATTTTGGCCACTAGGCTTATAGCCATGATCTAAAGCTTCAAGATTAGATATGGAATATAATTTTTTTTAAACTAAACCTTGTCATTTAAATTCTTAAGTTGCACAATCCAAACATTCTATTTCTTGTTCAATAAACTCTACGAAAGCATTTACTACAAACATAAGATGCTCCACATATGTTGGGAAGGAAAACTAAGAATCGGCATAAATTTTAAACCCACAAATGTTCAATTTAAACCTACAAATGTTCATGGGCATGAGAAAAAGAGTGATGAACCGCGATATCGCGTACATGATATCACGTACGCGATATCACGTACGCGATATCATGTACGCGATATCACATCCACCATGCGATATCACGGACGCGACATCGCATCCTGCCTCATCTTCTATAAATAAGAGGCAGCACCCTTGGTTCCCATACAATTAGATTTAGACCCTTAGCTAGACTCTTGCAGTTTTGTCATTCCAGAGTTAGAATTATTTCTATGTGCCCGCAGTAGGAGTCATAGAGTGAACGAATCTTTATTCGAGCAATTTGTACCTAAGCACAATTTTGTGTACAGCAAGAAAGACGAGCTTTATGATAAACCTTGCAGCATATAGATTAAGCTAATTAGTAATTAATTATTGTTTAATGCTTTAATTAATATCTCTCTCAACCTTCAACCCCCTTAGTTAAATACACTCAGT
>MNCI01023097.1:623872-650958 GCA_015680685.1 Gnetum montanum | reverse complement strand
TTTCTTCACAGAGCCAAGTACTTCATGGAGATCAATGGACAACTTTACAAAGTGTGTCCTGATGGCTTGGTTCGATGGTGTGTGCTTGAGGTAGACCAACTAAGAATTCTCCAAGATGCTCATGAGGGCCCTTGTGGGGGTCACTATGCAGAGAGACAAACAGCTATTAAGATCTTGCTTGCAGGATATTACTAGCCAACATTATTTTGAGATGCCCATCAATTTGTCCAATCTTATGAGCGCTGTCAACGTGATGGGGGAATGACTGCTAAAATGGAGGGTCCACAACAATGGATTCAACCGTTAGAACCCTTTGACATTTGGGAAACATACTTTATGAGGCCCATTACACCAATGTCCAATGGAAAAGCTTACATTGTAGTTGTTTTAGACTATTTAACAAAATGGGCTGAAGCAATAGCTATTAAAGATTGCACATCATCTACAGATGCACAATTTGTGTAACAACAAATCATAAATAGGATTGGTGTGCCACGTGCACTTATTTCAGATAATAAAACACACTTCACAGGTGCAACTTTTCGAAAGTTAATGCAACGCTTAGGGGTTGAACATAAATAGAATACACCTTATCACCCCCAAGCTAATGGACAAGCTAAGGTCACCAACAGGGAGATCACTAAAATATTGACTAGGACAATTAGCAAGTATAGGCAAGATTGGAGCAGTAAACTAAATGATGCTCTTTGGGCATACTGCTCCACCTAGAAACTCCCTATAGGCTACTCTCCCTATGAGTTACTGAATGGAAAGCTTCCAATGCTTTCGATTCAAATCGAGCTTTGTACACTATCAACAGCTTATGACCTCCACCTCAACCTTGATCTAGCATAGAAACAAAGGTTGGAAAATTTAAACGTGCTAGATGAAAATCGATCAGTTGCCTTGTCATCAAATGAGTTGCACAAGGCATATAACAAGCAACGTCATGACTTGAAGATTCGAAAGTTTAAGTATCAACCAGGAGATAAGGTTCTCTACTGGAACCCCACACATGTGCCACAACGCACAAAATTTCAAACACTGTGGGAAGGACCTTACATTATTCATGCAACCTTTCCTTCAGGGGCCATAACCATATACAAACCTGAGAGCCTTGATAAGAGATTGCTAGTCAATGTGCAATAGACCAAACCCTTCCATAAATTTAGAACGGCTAGTGCACATAATACCTCTAAGAAGGGACGACCCTACTCACTATTTTGGATCTCCTACTTCCAACTTAGTCATGGGGAAGACGACCACCTATGCTAACCATTTGAGGCCCTTAGTTCTTTTTTAAGTTTTTTTTTACACATTTTTGTTTTACAAATTTCTTTAATTTTTCTTTTTTTTTTTTTGCACCATCATTTATACTTTCTCATTTCTTTGTGTGACTATTTGTTTTGTTTTTTTTTTTTTGTTTTTGTTTTTTTTTTTTTTTGTTTTGTTAGATTCGTCACCAAATAAGTGCTCATGATGGTGGTATGAACTATATTCTATTGACTACTAATGCTAGGTTTTTACCTTTGAGTTATAATGTTGATACTAAGGTATGGTTCTTTTGATATAACATGCAATGAGTCCACGTCATCCATGCATCCATGAATTTCTATGGTCTCTCTTGGCTAAGAACTATACAGTCCCCTTCTTTAATAATAAAACTATTAACGAATTGGTGACTGGGCATTTCTCAAACTACAAAAGGACTCAAGGACTGAAAAGGGTGTGACTTTAAAGAGATTTGATGCATTTGTGCTGGCAATTCTCTTGGGTGTTTGGATGTTTTCTTCTTGAGTTTTCTTACCATTCTGACATGGCTCCATTATAAGGAAGCTGAGCCAATAAAAATAAGTCTTTGCATGGTGTGGTTCTCACGCAAAAAAAAATAGTGAGAATTCAAAGCACACCCCTTAGACAAAATAATCATCTAGGCTACAAGCACTGGTTATGAAACTAAACAAATATGTTCCCTCTAACGAAGGCCCTTTCTCGCTTCCTACTTCTCCCTTTCTCGTTTTCCTCATAATGGTGGTGACTCTTTGGCAGAAGCATTCTTGTTACTTCAAGTGGATGGATTGGCCAAGTGTATCAATGCGAAGTCATTGGATGTGGATTGTTTGAGGCTGGATTTGGAATGAGATCTACTTAGTCACATTAACCATAAGTACATAGGGGGTTGTACACCACCTTGCTCTTGGGACTCCATTCCATTCTCTTCTCCCCATCATTCTTTCTTCATTTTTCACTCCATTTCTGATTGTATCAGTAGTCTATATTTTTGTTGATGCATTGTTTTCTCTTTGGTGAATTCTTGTGGTTAAGTCTTTAACTCTTGCTTCCAAATGACATTTCTAGAGCCTAAAAACTCTTTGAATGTGGGTTTGTTAGGGCATAAAGGGCATAAGCCTACTTTGGGGAGGACCCACTGGCATTCCTATTTGGTGCATCAATTAACTTCTTTCCCTTAAACATTTTCGCATTCAACTTTTTTTTGTTTCATTCCCATCTCTGACATCCATTTTATTGGCGTTGTTGTTGTTTCTTTTTCTCCATATTTGTTATTCCTTATCTTTTTCCATTCTATTGCTACCAGAGGATCGCTCTTAGTCATGGGGGCCTTGGTCCAATTTTTTCAATTTTTCCTAACCCCTACACCTTGGGTAGTCACCAATGTTATATCTCTAGAATCCGTATTGGCCATATCACAACTCAGCCAATAAACCTTACACCGAGGCAAGGTATCAACTATATTGTGATTTACTTATCCTTGCTCATATGTGACTGTGTTGTGTGTGCAGATGGCAATCATACAGCAATGGACTGAACCTGGAGGAAACACTCAGGATGGACTGGTGCTGGAATAGTTGTGCAAAGAACAAGATTGATAGTGCAACTATGGATGGACAACGGAAGATGCAATCTTGGCATTGGCAGCAACACGTCTTCTCCTTTTCTCTCTCTCTCTCTTCTCTCTCAGCTACCAAATAAGGCTGGATGTCAATTGTGTATAGTGTTCACTTTTGTAGTCATGAATACTAATGTTGCCATGTATTGTAATGTTGATCCGTTCACATGTCATCCCATTCATCATTAGTTGTCATTCAAGTCAATAATCCCATACCTTCCCAATATTTTGTAAGAAACTCGAGGATGAGTTTTCATTTAGTCATGGGGATATGATGAACTGCGATATCGCATACATGATATCACATCCACCATGTGATATCACGGACGCGATATCACGTCCTACCTCATCTTCTATAAATAAGAGGCAGCACCCTTGGTTTCCATACAATTAGATTTAGATCCTTAGCTAGACTCTTGCAATTTTATCATTCCAGAGTTAGAATTTTTTCTATGTGCCCGTAGTAGGAGTCATAGAGTGAACGAATCTTTAATCAAGCAATTTGTACCTGAGCACGTTTTTGTGTATGGAAATAAAGATGAGCTTTATGATAAACCTTGCAACATACAGATTAAGCTAATTAGTAATTAATTATTGTTTAATGCTTTCCTAGTTAATTAATATCCCTCTCAACCTTCAACCCCCTTAGCTACATACACTTAGTACAACTACTTCAAATATGTGTGTAGCACTTGGTAACCTAATAACGATTAGCGTTTGATAATCCCAGTAGCGTTGCACTGGTTCAGGATGTGTACAACAAGTGGGAACAGATACTAGTGTTAGGAACATTTAGAAACTAGTTAATAAATAGCTAATGTAAGTTAGCCACTTAGTTCTCTCTCCCTCTCCTTTATTAGCAGATGACACAAAAAATACAAAAGCTATAAAAAATCATATACCTCAAGCTTCCTTAACCATACAACCGTGACAATACAAATAAGTTTGGGAAGACAACGATTGATTAAACCCTGAGTGTTCCATTAAGGCACATAAGCACTTGGTCCTTGGAGTTTGACCAAATCGTGCATGAAACGCTCATATTCGTATGGTTGAGTGTAGGGGTACCTTGCCACTCATTAGAGAGGAAAATCCATGTAATTCATAGTTCTCCTTTACCATGATTTGATGCAAACCTTTATGTGCATGGTTAAAATCATTTATATAGTTTAATTTCTCTAGGCAATAACATTGGCAAACTACCTATGTTAAATCCGCTACTTATGTCTTCAAAATGGACAATTCAGTGCTAACTATCTTGATATGTGTAATGTCTCTAAGAAAAGACTTCTGAAAAAAATCCACTCAAAAGAGACTATTGCTACAGGCAATAAAAATTTGGCCTCATTTTTTTAAACTTTGGCAATCATGTATAACTCCCCTTTAAGAATCATAGTCCATAAAGCCTGCTCCATTCAATGGCAAAAATGTGCCAACACTTACCCAACCGGCTTGAATATTTTATTAATATTTTGGATTAGTTTTTTATATGAACATGGTTTTTGGTTTAGCACATGACACAAACATGATTTTGCAAGAAGTTTATGAAATTTTGGCTATCATGAATTTTTGGCCCAAATTTTGTGAAATTTCAAGTTTTATGGATTTTTGGCCATTTTGGAAATCTTTTAGATTTTTGAAAAAATATAATATATTATGAATGACTTGTTTGGAATTGCAAGGATAATCCAATGATACTAGTGAGGTTATTCCTAGAGCTATCGGTGAGTCCCTTTGGTGGTGAGGGTAACCAAGACCTAGCCTTCGAAAGTTCCTCATTAAAATATACATTCTTCAATTTTTGCAAAATAAATTTATGATATTTTGGACATTAAAATAATTTAATGGACAATCCAATGATAATAGTGAGATTATCCCAAGACTTGATTGTTCATATTGGCAATGAAGGTAACCATGACCAAGCCTTCGAAGCTGTCTCAATAACATATACATTATTTTGGATTTTTGAATTTCTTTTGAATTTTTGAAAAATTTGTAACATTTCTAGGAGTTGAAAAAATTTTGAATATTTTATTGGAAACCTTTGTCTAGCCCATATCCTATGATCTTTGGCCCAAAACCTTTATGCTCCATGAAGAGGGAAATATAATAACCTTTCTTATTTGAAGGGTTCTAACTCCTCCTACATTTCAATGCAAAGAGCCTAGAGTAGCCATGGAAACATCAAAAGAGGAACATGAAATGAAAGGTGAATCAATTTTGTACAAGATGAACCCTCTACACCTGAAAATAAATTTTTGTATATTTTGTATTTTTGTAAAATAGAAACCTTGTACACTTCTTGGATATATAAGCCGTGTACCTATTTTTGTAAATAAATAATAAAGTATGATATATATGAATTTTCCATCTATGTCGTTGGAATCATGAGAATGCCAAGAAAATTTAATATTATTTATTATATATTAATATTTTATTATTTAATGTAGTAAATTCAAAATGTGAATAACTTTATTTCTAGATGTTTCATTGAGGTGAAATAAGTTTCATTGGAATCATTATTTTACACGTTATTTTATGAAGCAACTAATGAAATTTTTAAACAACATCCTTTTTGTGGCTGCGCAAATCTCAAATTTTTTCTAAATAAATTTTATTTAATTATATATGTGAGTATTATAAAATTTTGCTATGCTATATTAATCTACTGTATTTATGCTCTTAATTAATAATTTTATATATTTTACCATCCTTTTTGAGTTAGTAAATCAATGTTAAATCTAGATCTTTGGGATTTCATAGCATCTCTATTAATTATTTATAGGATTTTATAGAGCATTAATAGAGGTATTATAGGTAGCTTATTGTGTTATTAGGTTTGATCAAGATTTGTATTGGATGTCTTGTGAGAACGTTATGGCATGTGGATCCCTTAGTATTACTTGGGGACAAGGAAATTCATAAAAACTTTGTATAATGAAAACTAAAAATAAAAATAGTTATGATAGGTTTATATAATAAAAACATAGTACACTTTCCACCCTTTCCATTCTTGATCCTATACATTCCAATTTCTCTTAGTTTCTTCTTCTCTTCTATTCTTAGTTAATTATCATGATTCTTGGAATGTTGGGAAGTTGGCACTAGGTAAGAAACAATCAAGAAGAATTAGTTTGAGTTCTAGAGAATTCAAGATTTTGTGGGGAACAATTTAGTATCTTGGTTTTTTGATTTCAAGTTTCAGTAGTTATACTAGACTTAGGTGAGATTCTTTCCTCAACTCCTATTTTAAGCTTTGAGATCATTGTGCATTCTCATGGGCTTGTGGTGGAATATGTAGATTTCTTATGATGTTTAAAGTTTTTATTATTGGGAGTAATGAAAATTTTATTTAATTTTTGTGATGTGTGGATGATTTGGATGGATGTTATTGATCTTTTGATTACTGATTCTAAGAACAACAAAGAATCTATTACTTCTTTATAGATCATCAGGGTTTCATTGTGATCAAAGTTTGGTTATGATGTCATGTGTTATGAGTTTCTTTCTATTATGCTATTCTCACATGGTCACATGTTTTGAATAAGTCATGACCTAGTTGAGCTAGAACCTCATGTAGGATTTGGGTGATGAATAAGGATGTGATTTGGACATAGACATGGTAGGGTCACAATGAAGTTTTCATTTAGTTTTTATTAGCAATGATGAACTATGTTCAATTGTGAGGTCATTGTAGTGTGGTCAAGTTTTTGTATGGATGACAAATTAGAAGGTAGTTGCAATGGGGTTGTGACAAGTGAAAAGTTGGTTTTGAATGTAAGGCATAAAGCCAACATGAGGCATGGCTAGGTCATAGTCCTTTGTAATGGATCACTACAAGTGAGTCATAGGTCACAGTCTAGGTTATGACTAATATATGGAAGATGCATGTTCTTCCAAACTTGGGCATGTAATGAGAACATCGTCTAGCTTATGTCTAATCCTTGATATGTTTGTACATAGAATTGGATGTATTGTTGTATTTAACTATTGGTGTTGTTTGGTTTATGATGAATGCAAGGAACTTGGTATGTTTGGAGATGCTTTTGACCTATTTTGAGACTCAATGGAGATCTGTTGAAGGTGAGGGAAGTTCAAGATCTCAAGATGAATCTATTTCCTTGGAGCCTTAACAAATAATATGTATCAACCTTATTCTAGATGTCTTAGACATCTCCTAGGTGTCTCCATTATTTTCCTGACATTTTGACCAAGACATCTCAAAAGAGACCAAGATGTCTCTACAGAAGGCAAGACATGTTCTAGTATCTTGAGATGTTTCCTATTAGCTCAAGATGTCTCCTTCTAAGTTAAGACATCTTCTCTATTAATAGCAACTTTCAAGCAAGATGTCTCATTCTCCCTAAGACATCTCATACGAACATTAGATTTTTTTTATGGATTTTTAAAGATTAAAATTTTGAATTTCAAGAGAGAAGATGAAGAGATAGCTGAATAGTATAAATAGACCTCTTAAAACTTCATTTTGGTAAAAAGAGTATAGGGAGAGAATCGATGAGTTGCGAAGAGAGTGAAGAGCTAGAGACTTGGCTAAGTACGTTGATTTTCATCCTTGTAAATGTGTGATTACTTTGTTTAAGTGTGGTGTGAGAATTGAATTGAATCTCATGTCTATCCTTGGGAATGTATGCTTCTTTCACTTGTAAATATACAAAAAAAATAGTTTAGGGTGTCTTTTATTTCTCTTATTTTATTTTTTGAAAAGAAAAAGAATCTAAATTACCTACCTCCAAGAAAAAGAATGGAAAGGGGAGAAAGCTAAAGATCTAGGCCAGGGTTACAAACCCTTCTACTTAGAAAAAAATCACTAAAATGGAGTGGGCATTATCATTGATCAATTTTTCAAAGATAAAGTGGTACAAGTATCTTGCCATTGTGATCAAATTATGACTATCAAACTTATGCTTGAAAATGAGGTCATTAACATCATTAGTATATATGCTTTACAAATTAGCCTAGAAAATTCAATTTAGTAGAATTTTTGGGATTCCATAGATTAGGAGCTTTAAAAAATTCCTCAAAAAAAGCATATTTATTAGAGGGGATTTTAATGGTCATGTTAGTTCTATGAAAATGGGATATAACAGGATTCATGGAGGATAAGGATTTGGAGAGTGCAATGATATAGGAGATTCACTACTGCAATTTGCAAGTACATGTGGCCTTGCAATTGCAAATACTTATTTCAAGAAGAGGATAGAACATTTAATTAAATATAAGAGTGGTATGGATAAGACACAAATTGATTATTTTTTACTATGCAAGAAAGACTAGGTCATGTGCAAAGACTACAAGATCATACCTAGAGAGTTCCTTACAACTTAGCATCGATTAGTGATCATGGATTTAGCTATATAGAGCCTTAAAGGTAGCATAGGAAAAGGAACTAAGTACATAAAAGGATAGAATTTGAAAGAAGATCACATCACCTTATTTAGAGAATAATTACTTCATGAAGGTACCTGGAATTGGGATTGCTCTATAAATTTAATGTGGGGACAAATAGAAAATTACTATTAGAAAATTGGAAAGTAATTTTAGGTGAAATAAAAGGAAAAAAATAAATCCTAAAGAAAACATGATGGTGGAGTGATAAAGTGCAACATGCTATCCAAAATAAGAGAAACTACTTTAAGGAATGGCAACAAAGTGATAGCCAAGAAAATAAGCTAATATACAAAATGATAAAGAAGGAGGTAACGGTAGTAGTAGCCAAAGCCAAACATAAGGCGTTGGATAGATTTTATGACAAATTAGAAACAAAGGAAGGAGAAAATTCTATTTATAAATTGGTAAAAATTAGGAACAAAAAATGTAAGGACATTGATCATGTCAAATGCATCAAGGAGGCACATGAAAGAATTTTGGTAAAATACAATGAAATTTGGAACAGGTGGAAAATTTATTTTCAAGAATTATTAATTGAATAATTTCCAAAAGAAGACATCTAAGAAGAAAAACAAAATTTTTGTTTGGTTAATAAACCTTCCTTCTCTAAGGTGTAGATAGCCTTATCAAAGATGAAAAAGCTGTAAAACCATATAACATTCTTATAGCTTGTAAAGCATTAGGAGATATAGAAGTTTTTTGGCTAACACAATTATTTAACAAAATTTTAAAGGATGGAAACATGTGAAATAATTAGAGAAAAATCTTTGTTATTACCATTTACAAAAATAAAGGAGATGTACAAAATTATGCAAACTATAAAGGCATCAAGCTAATGAGCTATACTATGAAGCTTTAACAAAAATCCATCGAGCAACATCTTAAACTTGAATCAACAATATCAAAAAATTAATTTAAATTTATGCTAGGGAGATCTACCATAAAGACTATTTTTTTGATACGATAATTAATAGAGAAATTTAGAAAACATAGAATTATCTACATATGATCTTCATTAACTTAGAAAAAGCATATGATAAAGTGCCTAGAGATGTTATTTGGTGGATCTTGTGAATAAAAAACATCCCTAATAAATACATTACAGTGATTCAAAACATGTATAAATAAGCTACCACTAAAATTTAAATAGCTTGTGGAATAACATCTAATTTTATAGTCAAAAAAGGTCTACATAGGGGGTCTACACTTAGGATGTACTTATTTTCCATTATTATGGATGAATTAACAAAGGAAATACAAGATGAAATCCCTTGGTGTATGCTATTTGTAAATGATATTGTGTTGGTGGATACAACTTAAGAAAATATTACTACCAAAAAGCATAAAAATTAACAGAAGTAAGATAGAATATATGGCATAAAATTTTAATAACATAAATAATAGTAAAATAGACATGATAATTCAAGGCAAAAAAGTCCCTCACTACAAATAGGTTTACTACCTATAATCAATTCCCTATTTAGACGGTGAAATTAATAAAGATATCAAAAATAAAATTGAGGCAAGTTGGTCAAAATGAAGATAAGCTAGTAGTGTTCTATGTGATAAAAGAATATCAATAAAATTAAAGGAAAAATTTTACAGGACAGCAATCAGACCTACTATCTTAATGATGTTGAATGTTGGGAAGCACAAAAGATACATGAATAACAAATCAATATGGCAGAAATGTGAATGCTTCGATGGATGTCAAATGTTACTAGAAGAGATAAACTACATAGTACACATATCAAAGGAATACTTGAAGAGACTTTTATTTTAGATAAGTTACAAGAATGATGACTTAGATGGTTTGGACACATACAAAGAAGATCAACCAATGATCCTATAAATAAAGGTTACTGTATCACTGCTCTAAGAAACCCATCGAAAGGAACACTAAAGAAGACATGGGAAAAAATGATCAAATATGATTTGAAGAAGCTACAAATACATAAGGATCTAGCTTTTCATTAAGGTGAATGATGAAAAAGAACTCATGTAGTCAATCCCATTTTGTTGGGACAAGACTATGATAATGATGATGATGTAGATGAAGTAAAATAGTATTTTGAGGTTGACAAATTACTATAGAAATTTTATTAAGAAGTTCCTAGAAGTCACAACAACTCTAAAAATTTGTATAAAAATGAAGTTGTTTGGATACGAGATGACAACTGCCAAGTTACTTTTGACAAGATAAAGCTGGTCCTCGCAACTCAACTTGTTTTGTTCTTGCTTGATTTTTTAAACTACCTTTTGTGATTCATACCAATTCTTTGAATGAGCCAATTACAAGTGTACTATTATAAGAAGGACATCCAATGGCATTTAAATTAAAGAATTTGAATCCAATAGAATAATTTTTGTCAATGCATAAGAAGGAAATGCTCACCAATATCCATTACCTTCATACTTGGTAACACTATCTCATGGATGATCATGTGGTAGTTAAAATAGACAATACTACCACAAGCTACCTACTCACTTAGTCAAAGTTGAAGATGAAGCAAGCTAGATGGTTGAGTCTATTACAGTATCTTAACCTTTAGTTTGTTTATTAACTTGTGTAGAGAATGTGGTAACAAATGCATTGAATTATTTTCTTGAGTTATGTTTGATGAAAGTTTTGGATCAACCTAATAGTTCTTAGATAGTGCTTGATCATAACCTCTAAGAAAAATTTCAAAAGGATTACATCATGATTACCATGCTTAGGAGTTACTAGTAATGATCTGGGGTGGTAAAACTTTCAACTACAGTGATATAGATGGATTGTTGATGTTTAAATAAAAGAGATCTATGTACTTGATTAGGGTGCACTGCATTCAAATATTATCAATGAATATGATAGTATTCTTTAGGTAGGTCATCATAGTCACAAGAGAATAATAACTTTGGTTGAGAAACTTTTCATCTAGCTAACTTTGGGTTGATATGGCAAATTTTGTTAGAAGTTACTTGGTGTGCCAATCAATGAAAAGTTTAAATGATAAACCAAGAGACTTGCTTCATCCCTTGGAAATTCCATAACTTCTATGAGTAACTATTTCTATGAACTTCATCATGGAACTTCCCACAATATAATGTTCTTCTAACATCCTTGTAGCTATGGACAAATGATGAGTGGCTAGGTACCCCTACGCCCAACCCTGAGAATCATAGGCGTTCACATGCGACTCGATCGAATTCCGTAGACTATAAGCACTTAACATACACCAGACCTTTAACCAGCAAAACCCTTTGTTAGAACGATTGTTGTCTTCTCAACCTCACTTGTGTTGTTCTGATTGCGATGGTTAAGTGAGATTGAGGCAATTGATTTTTATGGCTTTTTACTTTATCTTTTGGTGCCTAATTAAGGTATGGAAAGTAAGGAATGAAATATTATCTAATATATGATTATCCTAATCTGTATCTTAACTATTCCTAGCATAAGTATCCAATCCCATCTTCTAGGCACATCCTGAGCATCCCCTAACCACTACTGGGTTACTAGACATTAAGCGTCACTGGGCTGCCAAGCGTTGGGTTTACGTTCAAGATGGTCGTACTTATGGTTTCTATGAACTATGAATGAGTGATGGCAATTAAACTAATAATAAGAGAAACTTAAGCAATTATCAAAGCATATAAATATTAAGCTAGAAATGCATAGAAATGGCTAAGTCCAAATGCTCTAAGGAATGCTTGGAAGCTTGTCTTTATTGTCGTTCACGCCAATGGGCTCAGATACATCAACACTCGAACAAAGAGTTGGATACCTTCTTACACCTATTGCGAGCACTTGTAAAATATTCTAACTCTCGCAGGAAAAAACTGCAAGAGCTTCACTACAAATGACAAAAAGATACCTAAGAGAGGCGGGAGCCCTCTTATTTATAGGCTAGAATAGGTGCCATGTAAACAGGGCCACGTCGATGCGTGGAAGGATGTGTCAATGGGGCCGTGTCAACATGACCGCGTATACAGGGTCCCATATACATGGCCTAGTAAACGTGGCAACCAATTTACACTTCATCATACCCCCACAACTGAGTAAAAATTCATCCTCGAGTTCCTCTTACAATTTGGAAGGTATGGACTTTTATTTAAAACGCACATGACTTGACACACACACATGACACAACATCAATTTTACCAAGTGCCCAAGTGTACAGAGAAGGACATATTATAAAAATGGTGGTGTTCAGAGACAAAATTGAACACCCTACTAGTCCTGGAGTCTCTGTCGTGTAGAAGGATGCAAAAACTGTCAAAGAAGATCACACCATCCCTGGCGGCGGTGGTTCCGATGGCCCTTCACCAGCCTTTGGCCCATGTGGTGGTGGTGGCACGAATGATGGCTGTCCTGCAGTAGCTGCAACTTCTAGAGGTAATTGGAAAGCCTCTAGAAGGGCCCTCATTTTTTCCTCTTTGCTTCTAGGATTGTTCACTATCCAAGCGGCTTCACCAATGTGTGCTGGAATTGGAACCTCCCAAGGGCATGGTAATGCAGGAAGGATCTCTTTCAAATTGATGAACCAGGCTACAAATTATTTTTATTCGATGTTGAATGCTCGAATTGATATCTGTAGCTGCTAGTAGTCAGTCATTCGATGGGCCAAGTTCTCCACGACTGCACGTTGTCCTTCAAAACTCGTGCGGAGAACTTCAAGTTCCACATTTGCTATTTCCAATTTCTGCTTTATTGCTTTGTACACTTGGAACTTGCCCTCATATAAATAATACAAGGTGGCCACTTACTTCTCCAATTCGGACCATGGTCTCCCAGTTGTGAGCATGGCCAGGTTTGCATAGCGAAGGTTGGTGAGCTCCATATATTCCATCATTTCTTCAATCTGCAGCTCCTTGAGGTGGATTTCAGCTTGATTATAGGCATTCAACCCATCAAAGATAGGTTGCCATACCTTGCCTCCTTCTTGGAGCTACTGGAGCGCTTGGTTTAGCTTGGCCCTTGCGACTTGAATCTGCTTCTCATTTATTTCCTTTTGCAGTTCCACTTGGTCCTTGTAATGATTCTTGAATATTTCAAATTTCGATGGCAGATTGTTGTCGCAAGGTTTAAACCTCTTCCATGGACAGATTTTGGTTCTCAGTAGCCAACCTTCTCACATTGACACGCACCCCAGCTAGCTCTTCCTACTGTTGGTGAATAAAATTTTTCATGTGCTTATTTTCAGCACCAACATTACGTAGGCGATGGACTTCCGTAGTCAACCTGACATTCTCCTGGCGAACCTCTGCCAAGTCCTTGTCTAAATGATATATCTGAGCATCTATTAAGGCCTTATCAAAGATCACTAACTCTTGCTCATCCTCAGCTATTTGAAGTTTAACCTGAAGCTATTGAAAAGCTTCATCTCTGGTGAGCTCACGATTGAGGAGAGTTGGATTGGCAAGTTGGGTTCTTAACTGGGCAACTTCCATTGCCAAGCATTGATAAGTGGCTTAAGCAACTTCAAGTTACCCTTCCAAAACAAGGCTCTTACCCCTTTCTGAAAGCAACTCCGACTAGGTGGTATGTTATCCGAAAGATCAAAGTCATCTAAAAGTGGTTGCCTGGTTCCCACCAATCAGTCCAACAACTCTTCGTGTTGTGCTGCATCCATCCTGCTACGTGAAGTTTTGGCGGATGCCTATACATCTTGAAGCCCATGCACGTCTGGTATAGGCACTTCCAGTGCGTTGAGAACCATAGTAATTGTATCAGCAACCACTTCAGCTATAATCTCCTATCCCTGGTGCTACATCACCAAGACTATCACCCCTTCACCATCCTCCAAGCGTAGCGAGAAGGTAGCAGCATTCCCTGAAATTTCAAGAAATAGCTGTTGGGTTGATACTATTACCTCTCGGATGCTAGGATCTGTTCTTGTTGGCACTTGTGTTCGGCCAGCAAAGAACATCGGCCCTGCTCTTTCTAACAAACTAACTGATCGAGCCACTTGCTCTAGGTGGCTCATTGCAAAGTGATAAACTGAAGGGTCTTCCCCTCCACCAATCCTGCCATATTGCTCTTGCTAGCTCAAGAGCAATTGTCAGATTTCACGGATGTGTTCTGAGATAGTTTACGAACCCGACCTTGTTGTTTGTGCAAGTGGTGGAGGTGGTTGCTACTCTTCCTCTGTCTGCGTAGAAGCAGGAGTCCTATCTTTCATCATTTCACACCATGAGGTAATCGGGGTGTGTCGGAGTGTATCATTGGCATAGCGTGCTATCCCTGCTTGTTTGCACAATTTTCTAATTAGGTAGGGGAAGGGGAGAGCTCAACTTCCACGTTCGCTTTCGGTGAACCTCTTTTCAATTTCCAAGAATATCAGCTGTAGAAGACTCATTGGAAATTTTCCACTCAAGGAAGCACAAGCACAAGTGGAGAAGGTCATCATTTTACTAGATCTCACCGTTGGGTTTAGATGGTAAGACGTGATCTTTGAGTATATCCTCTCCATGGTGGTTAAGGTGCCAATAAGACGTGATCTTTGAGTATACCCTCTCCATGGTGGTTAAGGTGCCGAACTCCTTGCAATCTACCCCATAGCACTGCTGGATCCACTCTCCTTTTACCTTAGGGTCTGCTTGTTTTAGAATCTCTACCACATCTACTCCGGTCTCTAGCAATCCCAGAGCTTGCGCTATTGCTTCTAAAGAGTAAGAGACATAGATGTCTTTGATCCTTACTCTAGACCCCAGTTGCCTATTTTTCCAAAAAAGATAGGTTTATCCTAGGTACCATTCACCACTGGTTGTGATGATCGACCACATAGGAGAATTTTGCAATTGGAGTCTCACATCTTCTGGTGCATTTTTAAGAAATGGTCTAAAGTTTAGCTCTTGTAGGACCATTTGTTGCACTTCTTGTAGCTTGATAGCATCTAGGCATGCTTGGGTTAGGGTGACCTCAAGCTGTGGTGCTATCCCCAGAGTCTCAGCCCCTTGCGATTGCTCGCTGGAAATCTCCTCTTTGGGAATCTGATGAACAAATTCCACATTAGGTCCTTCATGGAGGGGGCCAATAGCATGAGAGCCCTCCGCGTGCTCTAGTTGCTACATGCCTTGACCCCTTCCCATTCATGGACGCTTGTCCCTCGGTTGTGATGGTCCTTCACCCCTTGGATGCCTTGGTTTGGGTGCCATCTGCAATCAAACATAACCACCCATTAGACTGTGCATAAGTAGCTCAAAATGGTCCTTATACACCTTCTCAGTTTGACTAAGTTATGTTGTTGGCACGGGCAATCCAATAAGTCCCCCGAAGTATTAATTCATGGGTTAGAGCTAAAAACAATAAGGGATGAGTTGAAGTTTAAACGATTGTTTTTGTTTATTCCCTTAGAGGTGCGAAGTCTTAATTAACTAACTGATTAATTAATTAATTACACATAGGCTTCACCCCCCCCTCCCCCCCCCCCCCCCCCCCCCCCAACAACTGAGAGCATACCTCTGGTTGCTTAAAAGGACAAGGATCAGTTGATGCGGACGCGTGATGGAATGTAGGGGCTTGGGAAGAAGTTGGACAGAAAAAATGACAGAATCTCCCCCCAATTTGTTTGCAAAATGATGAATTTTCAAAGTGCAATGGGTGTATATATAGGGATTTAGGGTTGCATGGACAAGGCCTCGTATACACAGGGGGTCGCACCCATTGACCAACATTGACCAGCCCAAAAAATGCCCAAAAAGATGAATTTAAAATGTCAAATTGGGATAGTTGAAGAGCATGAGAGGCCCAAAACATGGTTGAGAACAAAAGGAAGGAGCGTTGAGTGAGACAAAGAGTCAAAAGTAGGAAAACGTGGCGAGAAAGAACTCTTCGGGAAAGAAATCAAGCAATGGGTAACATGGAAACAAGCCGCCAACAACCAAGAGGATGGGAAACTAATAAATAGCACTGAGAATATGCAAGTAGGTCCTCCCCAGAGTAGGCTGTAGTCTTCGTAGCCCTTGCATATCCCCAACACTGGGGTCCGTGGGTCCCGGGGCTAAGGAATGATGATCATAAGTTAATACACCCATCCATGAGAACATGTTGCGGCATGTGGAGTTCAAAGGAATCATGATGAACGATCAAAACATAAGACCGGCAGTGAGGTGAGTCAGGGAGAGAAATGGATGGAGAGAGAGGAGTGGGAGTGGAATTCCAATTATCGATCACATGAAACTCCATGTGAAGTTGTGGTTAAGTGACCCAAAAGGACCTTGCCTAAGTTCATACCCAAAACCATCCACATCCAGTGACGTCACAGCAACATGCGAAGACTCGTCCATCCCCCAAGTGGACAAGAATGCACTCGTAGAGAACCACGACTCCAACAAACATGAGAGGAAGGAAGTGAAATGTGACCAAGTTAGAGGGGATGAAGGGAGTCCCATAACTAGTGCTTGTGGCCCATGAGAGGCGGTATAAGGGGTGTGCTTTGAATTCCCATGTTTGTTTTAATGGGAACCACACCATGCAAAGACCCATGCTTATGTGCATGCATTCAACCAAGGGTTGTACTTTAAATCCTTATGTTTTGTTGTTGTTGTTTTTTTTTCTAATAATGACCACTCTTTGCAAGGTCAAACTACCAAGGAGCCTCCTTGTAGAGAAGGACTTGGAGTGGAAAGAAATCCATAAGGGCACTCCCGCTATCCAAGGGGTAGAAGAGGATGACAAATGTTGCATTCCCCTTGAAGTCACACCCAATTCAAACCATTGGGTCATCCCTAAGTCTAGGAACTACACAAGTCACACATTAATTATAATTTTTTTAAGTGAAACCGGGTTGCATGTTTCCAAGAATTGCAAAACCATGGAGTGGGTAAATGGGTGGATGATGTGGACTCACTACCGATATTATGAGGTGAAAGTAGATGCTGAAACCAAGAATACCCATGCAAGGATAGGAGCAAGGTAAAATAAGTGGCTATTTTTCGTGACCCATCGCAACGAAAACCATCTGCGCCAAACCTAATAACAATAAGACAGTTTATTAGCGATTAATTGGGAATGAAACACACACATACTTACAAATAAACAATGACAAAGAAATGGAAAATTAATTAAAGAAAGGAAAAATTAATAAGAATTGGCAAATGTATGAACGATGTTGAAAAACAAAAAAGTGTAAAACAAAAAAATTTCAAAACCAGTTAGGAGCGTAGTGGAATGGATCAGCATGGAAAGCGGTCTCCCCCACGACTGAGTGGAAAGGAGGAGACGTGAAAGATGGAACGAGGTTATCCTGGTGATGATGAGGTGGTAGCACTAGTTAAGTGGAGCTCATGGAAAGGCTTTAGTTGCTGCTAGTTAACCAACTATGTCTATGTGGGGTCCTCAGGTTTGTGGAAGAGCAAGGCCTCAAATGGGAAGGTTTCGGAGATAATGTAAGGTCCCTCCCACAGTGTTTGAAACTTGATCGGTTGTGATACATGTGTGGGGTTCCAATACAACACTTTATCTCCACGTCTAAATGTGACCTTCCAAATCCTAAGATCATGACATTTTTTGTTGTAGGCCTTGTGGATCTCATTTGAAGACAGGGCCACTAATCGGTTCTCATCTAGCACACTGAGGTTGATAAGTCGTTTGTGTTGTGCTAGCGATAGGTCAAGACCTAAGTCATTGGCCATGGATAGTATCCAGAGTTCTACCTAGATTGGAAGTTTTGGTAACTTTTCGTACACTAACTCATAGGGAGAGTATCCTACAGGAAGTTTCCAGGTGGAGTGATAGGCCCAGAGAGGCTCCAATCCCTCTTGTATTTGCTGATGGTTTGGGTGAGGATCTTGGTGATCTCCCTGCTGGTGACTTCAGCCTGCCCATTGGCTTGGGGGTGATAGGGTGTTATAAGTTTATGGGTGACCCCCAAGTGTTGCATGAGTTTTCAAAAAGTGACACCCATGAAATGAGTCCCATTGTTTGAGATGAGTGCACATGGCACTTCAAACCTATTGACGATTTGCTGTTGGACAAATCATGCGACAATGTTTGAAGAACAATCAATGACAACAGCCGCCTCCACCCACTTTGTGCAATAGTCCATAGCTACGATGATGTATGCCTTTCCATTGGACAAGGGTGTGATGGGCCCCATGAAGTCAATGCCCCAAATGTCAAAGGGCTCCAGTGGTTGGATCCACTGTTGAGCTCCCTCCATCTGTGCAGTCATCCCACCATCTCTTTGGCATTGTTCATAGGAGCAGGCGAACCATTGTCCATCCCTAAAAATTGTGGGCCAGTAATATCCTGTAAGCAGGATCTTAATGGTTGTATGACGTTTAGCATAGTGGCCCCCACAAGGGCCCTCGTGAGCATCTTGGAGGACATGTAATGTATCATCATCAGGGACATACCATCGGACCAGGCCATCTACGCACACCATATAAAGGTGGCCATTGATTTCCATGAAGCACTTGGCCTTATGGAGAAACTATTGTTTCTGTCGATGGTCCCACTCCTTGGACAACGCCTAAGTTGTGAGGTAGGTGAGGATGTGACTAAACCACAGTGATGCTTTGGGCACTTGTGAATCGACCACGCCTACAAAAAGGAGTTCATCTAGAAATTGGTCAAAAAGGGGCTCCTCCTCTTTTGTGTTATCCCATCACAACCGAGATAAGTGGTCAACAACCACATTCTTGGTTCCCTTCCAATCTACCATGGTGAGGTCAAATTCCTAAAGAATCACTAGCCACTGGATGATGCAAGGGCTCACCGTTGGTTTGTTCATCAAGAACTGAATAGCACTATGGTTAGTATGCATGAACACCTTGTATCCGAGCACATAGTGTTGGAATTTCTCCAAGGCGAACACCATCGCCATCAATTCCTTTTCAGTGGTGGTGTAGTTAAATTGAGTACCCACAATGCTATGGCTTGCACAGTGGATATAGTATGGACATTTTTGATAATCACACTGTTTGAGCACAACTCCCAAGGCATAATTGGATGCATCCATCATGATGTGGAAGGGCCTGGACCAATCAGGTACCCATAGAATTGTAGTCTCTATGAGTTTCTGCTTAAGCGCTTGGAATGCAAATTCACATTCCTTGGTCCAGATGAACGGAGCATCTTTCTTTATGAGTTCTACCAACGACTTGACAATCTTTGAGAAATTTTCAATGAAGCATTGGTAGTAACCAATGTGGACAAGGAATGACCAAACATCTTTTACAATGCTTGGTTGTCGAGTGATTCCTTGGATGACCCCGATCTTTTCAAGATCCATGCTAATCCTTGTCTATGAGATACGATGCCCCAGCACAATGCCTTCTTAAACCATCAAGTGGCTTTTTTGCCAATTGAGCTGTAGATTAGTATCTACACACCTCTTTAGAACTTACTCAAGGCAATCCAAGGCTTACTCGAATGTGGCCCCATAGGTAGAGAAGTCATCCATAAAGACTTCTACCCCATTGCCAATTTGCTGCTGGAAGATGCTGAGGACAAGGCATTGGAAAGTGGCAGGCACATTACACAGGCCAAAAGGCATCTTCTTGTATGCGAAAGTCCCCCATGAACTTGTGAAATTTCTTTTGGCCTGGTCTTCTAATGCAATTTGTATTTGGTTATAGCCACTATAACCATCCAAAAAGCTGTAATAACGGTGCCCTACAATGGTGTCCAACACCTGGTCCACAAATGGAAGTGGGAAGTGATCCTTGAAGGTAGCCATGTTGAGTAATTAGAAATCTATGCAAACCCTCCATTTGCCACCCTTCTTCAGCATAATAACAAGTGGGCTGACCCATTTGCTATTGACGATGGAATAGATGAACCCCGCTTTGAGTAACTACTCGATTTCATCTTTGACGACTTGCTTCAATTTGGGGTTCAACCACCTTTGTGGTTGTCATCGTGGCTTCATGGAGGGATCAATATAGATCCAATGTTGGTAGACCCTGGGGTCAACTCTGGTCAACTCAAGATATGACCATGCAAACGTAGCATCCCATTTGTTCATCACCTTTAGCAAATTTTTCTTTTTTTCAGGAGAAAGGGTGGCATTGATAATTACCAGCCTTCCATTTTGCATAAATGCGTATTCTAAGTGGGTCGGTAAGGACTTGAGCTCTATGGGCTCTTTTTTGAAGCTTTCAAGGATTTGTAGCTTTCCCCAATCATCATGATCATCAACAATGGAGACTTGTTGATGAACCTCTTCCATTTCATCCATGCTTTCTACATAGGCTCGTACAGGCCCCTCAAATGGTTCCATGTACAATGTACTCCTAGCAGGATCAGCTGTCAACCACTGGGTGCCTTCTTGAGTTGTGGCTGCTGCGTACAGGCACTATTGAACTGGCGATTCTTCGGTACACTGACTGCATGCTTGAGTGGATATTCACTTGGCAGACCATAACTACTGCACACAGTTGCACCTTGAGTCACTGTACGTGATGCATGGAACGCACTTCTTCTCGATCTTTCCAAAAGGATTTTCCTTTAAAATTTCAAGGAAAAGATCTTGAAGTCCTAGTCTTGCATCCACTGTGCTTAGCCAGGCTCTTCCCATTATGATAGGAAAGTTCCCCTTGTAATTCTCCACATGGATGATAAGGAAATTAGAAGGATAAGACCACCCACAAATGGTGGTCACAATATCCTCCACCAATTCCAAGGAAACGATGATGGATTAGTCTACCAACTCAAGCCGAATGTTGCTGTTCTTTAGCAAGGGCAGGTTCTAGTTCTCGTACATGTAATGAGAGATCAAATTCACCCCTGACCCTGAGTCCAGAAGAGCTTTACACGGCTCATTCCCTGCCACCTAAAAATAGATGAAGGGGCTTCCTGGATCAATCAATTTTTGGGGAAGATGGTCTACCTTTATCTAGTCGATCACTGCGTGTGTAAGCATGACCATTTGCACATTGGAGGGCGTTTGATTTGAAGGCTACTCAAGTGGTGGAATAGTGGAGATAGTTTGAAGTTCAGAGGCACTAGCCATAGATGTATGTGAGGGTATGTTTAGGTTGTTGGGCTAGAAAAAAAGACGTTTTCATGGTTTGGGTTCTGGTCCACTTGGCTGAGGTGCTGGTTGTAGGTTGATAGCCCTCGTAGCATTTCTTTATTGTGGCTGCGGCGGTATCTTCCCCTGCATAGGTGGATTAGGTGGTAGTTGAGTGGGATGTTGTGGAGAAGGAGTGGCAGGAGNTTATGGTGGAACTTCCTAGAATTTCCTTGTGGGTAAGGCAACCTTCAGGGTGTTTGCCTCTGTGCCAAACAAGGATTCAATGCGTACACCCCAGACTCTTGAAGATGTAACACCACAGGGCAACACCCCCAAGGATGTTTGTATTGGCATATGCCACATTCATCATCTTCCTCTGTATCAAAGTCTACAACCTGTTCTGCTACAACAACTTTGCCCTTACCCTTATGATGGGCACGTTCAGCTTCCTTCTTCCTACACCGATCACGATCATTACCTTACTCTCTAGACTCTTCTGCGATTTTTAGCACACTTTAAAATCTTTCATCCAAAGAGTCCCACATCTTGTCAACCTTTGCTAATATTTTAGATGCAAACTTTTGTAGGAGCAAGGTTTCTCGGTTCACCACTGCTTCAAGTGGTGATTCCTCCTCGTCTTTGCAAAATTGGACTTCCCTCTTTCTAATGGAGGGATTCCAATTGAACTCTTCTACACTCTTCTTCTTTCTGAGTTCCCCCTCTTCTTTGACCACTTGTGCGATGAGGTGCTACAGTTGATGGGCCCTTAATTCTGATAATCGTCCCTGGGCATACACGCCAAGGGTCTTTCTCATTTCAAAGCAAAACCATCAATGATATGACGGAGCTGTGCCCGCTGAGAGTAGCCATGACTATGGCACTGATGTAGCAATGAACAGTACCTGCTCATAGCTGCATCCAAGTGTTCATGATTCCCTTGCTTCCAACCTTGGATTTAATGTCTCAGATTCGTCACTTAGGATTACGTTTAATACTTGTCATTGAAAATCTCAAACATTGTACTCCATCTTCTGATTGATTCTGGTTCCAATGATCGATACCAACTTTCTGCTTCCTTAATGAGTGTGCGAGGGAATAACTTAAGCTTCTTCCAATCATTATCAATATTCTGCAGGGTGTAAGCATCATGGAATGCTTGCAAGTAAGTTTGTGGATCACAATTGTATCCCCCTTCAAACCTGAGGATGTTGTTCATATCAATGCGTCTGATCTAGCTATCCTTCAAGTGCCTACTAGGGATCTGAACTACCTTGGAAATATGAAGCATGCTTCGAGTAGCCATCAATGGTTCATCCAAGTCATAGTCCTACTTAGCACCACGGTGTCTATGATGATTCTAGCTGCCCCTCCTTTCATGACAATGAGGCTCGCATGATTGGTCATGCACTTCCTCACGTTGTTCCTTTCGATCCTTACGACCACCATCACCTCGCTCCTTCCTACCACGGTTATGGTCAGAGTCTGAACTAGATGAAGGTAGTGGGAAGTCAGAGGATGGAGAAGAGGGAGAGGGATTACCACCACCCTAGTGTCGGTCTCCCCCTCTACTTTGGCGATGGCCTCAATCTTCCTGCCTATCTTTGCTTGTGCTGTGACCTTTCCTGCATGAACCTCCATCATCCTGGGGGTCCCGGTCACTTTCTTTATTGTTCTGGATGATGGACTAAAGGATCTAATGTCCCATAGGAAGTTCAATCAAATGGGAGTCATGAAAGATAGGCTCCCCATTGTCCAGCAGCCCTTGCAAGAATAAGGGGTTACTGAATTGTTTCCCCTTCATGTGTTCGTACCATTCTACCTGCTGCTGATCTTGTACCCATTGGGCCTCAGTGGGACGATAGTCCCAATAGTCATGGTCCTCCATGACGTGCTCCACACCATGGTCCTGGATGCCTAATTTGGCAATATTATGGAACAGCATTCTAGGAGCCGATCGGTCAGGTGGTAGTACAATGTTACTTTCCATGTTCCACCATCGCAGATGTTCATCCTGATGTAGGATGAATGTGATGTCAGGGATATATTCATTAGGATGCTTGTATACCACTCGACATTCTTGTGGCACCGATGGGTTGGATCCATCTCGCCTATGAGAAGAAGATATGTTGGATGTTAGATGATCCATTAAATCGATGTACCTTACTTTTTAGTTTAATCTGCCTAGCTTATGTAAATGTTACTATCCTAGGTCCATTCCAACAACGTAAATAATAATTTTGCTAAGGTTAAATGATGAATGTAAGACTAACATTTCCCAGCAATAGTGCCAATGATGAGCGGCTAGGTACCCCTACGCCCAACCATGCGAATCACGAGTGTTCACACACAACTTGGTTGAATTTTGTAGACTGTAAGCACTTAACATACATCAGACCTTTAACCAGAAAAACCCTTTGTTAGAATGGTCATTGTCTTCTCAACCTCACTTGTGTTGTTCTGATTGCGATGGTTAAGTGAGATTGAGGCAACTAATTTTTAAGGCTTTTTACTTTATCTTTTGGCGTCTAATTAAGATATGGAAAGTAAGGAATGAAATATTATCTTATCTATGATTATCCTAATCTGTATCTTAACTATTCCTAGCATAAGTATCTAATCCCATCTTTCAGGCACGTCCTGAGCATCCCCTAACCACTACTGGGTTACCAGACATTAAGTGTCACTGGGCTACCAAGCGTTGGCTTTACATTCAAGATGGTCATACTTATGGTTTCTATGAACTATGAATGAGCAATGGTGATTAAACTAATAATAAGAGAAACTTAAGTAATTATCAAAGCATATAAATATTAAGCTACAAATGCATAGAAATGGCTAAGTCCAAATGCTGCAAGGAATGCTTGGAAGCTCGTCTTTATTGCCGTTCATGCCAATGGGCTCAGATACATCAACACTCGAATAAATAGCCAGAGACCTTCTTACACCTACTACGGGAACTTGGAAAATATTCTAACTTTCACAGGAACAAACTGCAAGAGCTTCGCTGCAAATGACAAAAATATACCTAAGAGAGGCGGGAGCCCTCTTATTTATAGGCCGGAATAGGTGCCGCGTAAATGGGGCCACGTCAACACATGGAAGGATGCATCAACAAGGCCGCGTCGACGTAGCTGCATATACGGGGTCCCGTATACGTGGCCTAGTAAATGTGGCAACCAATGTACACTTCATCAACAAATTTTTAAAGTTTGTCATTTTTATCATCTCCTTACATGATTGCAAATGTGGTGAATTTGTTCTTTGATCATGTGATCAACTATTTTGGTTGTTTAATAATAATTTATGAGGTAAAGATTTTTAGTTCATGGAGAAATTTTAGTGGAAGCTATTTTAGATAGTAGACACCAAATTAAGAATGTCTTTGCCCTATCATCCTCACATAAGTAGCCAAATTAAGAGGATGAATAGAGCTTTGGAATAAAACTTACAACATTTCATCTAGTTTGACTAAAGCAGCTATGTGACATTACTTCCGATGACACAATCAATTATAATATCCAAAAATCTTTTGTTGCTAGATTTGTCTACCTGAGGTATGTGAAGTTTATAGGATCAACGATAAGCAACTCAAAACAACCATAACCTCCAAGAGGAGAGGACTAAAACACACATGAAACACCTCAACCTTAATAGTTAAGATACAAGAAACATTATATCGAATAAAATGGCTAGTAATAATTGTTAGTAATGGTTATTATAGAGTACTAACAAGGAAACTAACAAACATTGATAAGATAAATAAAAATGATATGACACTATGATGGTAAAACACAGCAATAGTACTAAAATATAAAGTACATGGTGTATAATAATTGATGTGGTGGGTAGTCACTATGCCCAACCATATGAATTACAACCATTCACATGTGATATAGTTGAATTCCATGAAATTAATTATCTAAGTTATCGATATTTGATGAGTGGTCAAGGTACCCATATGCCCAACCATACGAATCACACAGCGTTCACATGCAGTCAAATTTTGTGGACTCTATAGTTTCCAATAAAGTAGTCTTCTAGGAAGTGAACCTTTCCCTAAAGGTCATTTGTTGTCTTCCCAATTACACTTGTGATGCACATGGTATGGTTACATGTAATCGAGGCATATGATTTTTATTATTTTATGTTTTATGTTCTTGGGTGCTTAAAGTAAAGAATGAAATCATTTAACAACTAATTTAGTTTAACTAATTAACTATTATCTAACTAGTCCTAACATAAGCATCTGGTCCCACTTTCCATACACATCTTGAACCCACATATCCACTACTAGGTTACCAAGCGCTACGCTACTAGGTGCACCAAGTAATAACGCTACTGGAATTACCAAGAGAATATGTGTTTATGCTCAAAGTGGTCGTACTTATATATTTAACCTATTTATCTTATCTTACTTAATCACTTAATTAGCTTAATTACTGAGAAACATTGAATAAATAACTAAGAACATTAAATGCAAGAATAAAACATTTAAACTATCTAGAATATTGTAAGGTTTATCAAGAAGCTCTTCTTTATTGCCATACACACTGGTATGGTTTAGGTACAATAGTGCTTGAATAAAGATTCGTATACTCAATGACTCCTGCTACAGGCACTCATGAAAATATTCTTAACTTTCAAATAAACAAACTGCAAGAGCTTTGCTACTACTATGACTTGAATTTCCATAAACACAGTCGAGAGATAGTATTTATAGTTTTGCTATAGTATTGTGTCAACGGGACCTTATAGATGTAGCAAATGCTACATCAATGTAGCCCCATCAATGGGGTAACAACATATAAATGAGGCCTCATCAACGAGGGCCCATAAATGAGGCCAAATTAATGAGGGTCCATCGATGCGACAATTTGATGTTCATCATACCTACACAACTAAATGAAAACTCATCCTTGAGTTCCCTTACAAAATTGGAAAGGTATGGGATTATTGACTAACTCTTAACAAAACAAATTAACTTGAAAAAATTGAGGGCCTAAGTATACAAATCAATAGATTACAAGAAAATGGTGGTGTTCACGACAAAAAATTAAATACCATTACATGACTACACAAAAATTGAATAGCACATCCTCTAGTGGCAAGGAGGTGGTGGAGAAGATCAAATAGTCCCAGGCAGTCGAGGCTCTTGAGGTTCTGAAGGACCTTCACTAGCTTTAGATACATGCAATAGTTGACGTGGCCGTGGTTGTCCTGCTATAGCTACAACCTCCAGCGAAAGGTGAAAGGCATCTAGTAATGCCTTCATCTTCTCCTCCTTGCTCTAGGGATCATTCACAATCCACACAGCATCACCAATGTGGGCTAGAATGGGGATATTCCATAGATAGGGCATTATTGGGAACATCTCCTTCACATTGACAACCAAGGTAGCAAACTATTTGTGTTTGATATCAAATTCCCTGACTGCATTCTATAGCTCCTAGTAGTTGTTCATCCTTGTTGATGTGTAAATTTTGGACACGCGAACACCTGTGAAAACTTGTTTTAGGAGACTAAAGCCTAGGGGGCCTCTTGTATGGATACGGAAACCCGGGAATAGTCTCAACTGGAAAGGGCTATGGGACAAAACAATAATAATAATATTTTAAAGAAAAATATTAAAAACTTAAATTTAATTTAATATTGGAAACTCAAAATAATTTGTGCAATTTCTAGGATGATAAATAATTCAAAAATTCAAATTTTATCTGTCCTGCTACAAAAGGTGCTTTCAGTATGCGATTGCTGCCACTGTTGCTACCCTTGTGGCAAAGACAGATTCGCCTACTGTAGCAACTACTTGCAAGGGAGATAAGAGGACT
>MNCI01023097.1:587473-623524 GCA_015680685.1 Gnetum montanum | reverse complement strand
ACTCTCGCCAATAGGGCATGTGACGTGAACAAGGCATCATTACAAGCAATGGCCTCTCTCACGCAGCTATGCAAGTGACGCACGATGGACCACAAGCGGCAAGTAACCACGTACGGCGGTGGGTAGTTACACATGGCAGTCTGGTGCATGTCAACAGGGGTATCCACAGTGACCTTGTGATTATCGTAGGGGGCGATCATTTGGCAGCAATGAACTCCTCTGAACTGCAGCGAGCAGTCCTCTTATCTCCCTTGCAAGTAGTTGCTGCAATAGGTGAATCTATCTCTGCCACAAGGGCAGCAACAGCAGCAGCAACCGCATACTGAAAGCACCTTTTGCAGCAGGACAGATAAAATTTGAATTTTTGAATTATTTATTGTCCTAGAAATTGCACAAATTATTTTAAGTTTCCAATATTAAATTAAATTTAAGTTTTTAATATTTTTCTTTAAAATATTATTATTATTGTTTTGTCCCATAGCCCTTTCCAGCTGAGACTATTCCTGGGTTTCCGAACCCATACGGGAGGCTCCCTAGGCTTTAGTCTCCTAAAACAAGTTTTCACAAGTGTTCGCGTGTCCAAAATTTACGCATCAATAATCCTCTTGGCCAATTTCTTAGTAGTTGATTGTTGATCAATGAATCATGCCTTGAGAACTTTGAGTTCATCATTTAGCATCACAAGCTTCTACTTTATGTCTTTATGATGCTTGAACTTGGCCTCATACAACAAGTACAAGTTGGCCACCTATTTTTTTAGTTATGACCATGGCCATCTAGTAGTCAACATGGCCAGATTTGTGTAACGAATATTGGCGAGCTTCATATATTTCATCATCTCCTCAATTTGCAGCTCCTTCATGCAAATTTCCACTTTTTTGTAAGTGTCTATCCCATCAATGATGGATTGCCATACTTCCTTTCCTTGCTGGAGTTGTTGGAGGGTTTCATTCATTTTCACCTTCGCCAATTGGATGTGTTCTTCATTTACTTCCTTTTGTAGATCGATTTGTTCTATGTAATGGTCCTTGAGTCTCTCAAATTTGAGAGTCTCCAATTTCTAAGTAGCTACCTTAATTGCAATTTTCTGGTGAAGGGCGTGGACCTCCTCCATGGTGAGATTTCTATTTTCTACTACCAATCTCCTCAGTACTATGTTTGCTTTGGCCAATTACTCTTGCTGTTGATAAATGAAATCTATTAATTATTGCTTAGGCACATCAACATTCCATAGGCAATCATTCTCTACAGTCAACTACATGTTCTCTTAGCTAGTATGATCTAAGGCCTTCTAAATCTTATGCTATGTTGCCTCTGCCAAGGATCAATAGAACACTATCATCTTCATTACACCCTCAACCCCTTTCAATTTAGTGTGAAGCTATTTCATAGCTTCATCTCTTATCAATGCCAAGTTGAGAAATGTGGGGTCAACAATCTAGGCTCTTAATTTGGCAACTTCTGCAACCAAGCATTCATTTATCTCCTTAGCTATTTCAAGTTGTCCTTCCAAGCTGATATTCTTGCCCCTTACCTCTAACAGCTATGACTAGGTTAAGGTAATATTGTTCGAAAGGTTAAAGACATTCGAAAGTGATTACCTAGTTCCCACTAATCGATTTAACAAATCTTCATGTTGTGCTACATTTCTTTTGTTGTTTGTGATTCCTGTGGACATCTGCACATCTTTGAGTGAAGTGATGTCCAGTGCAGATGTTGCAAGTGTGTTGAGCATTTTGACAATACAATCAGCGACCACTTCTGCTACAATCTCCTACCTCTAGTGTTGCATCACCAAAATTGTTACCCCCTCACCCTTCTCCAACTACACTGAGAAGGTTGCAACATTCCCAGAGATTTCTAGGAGTGGTTGTTATTTTGTGAGAGATACTATGACCTCTATAGAGCTTAAATTTGACCTTGCAGGTAGTTGCATTCTTTGTGCTAAGAAGATGGATCCCCCTTGACCCATCAAACTAATTGTCTAGGACACCTCATTTAGGTGACTCAATGCTTGTATATACACAAATGGGCCCCCACCATCCATGCCTACTCGTTACTCTTATTCAATCAAGAGCCATTCCCTATATTACTGCAATCATTGGGCAGTTGTAGCGATGTTTAGCATAGTTGTTTGAGTGATAGGTGGAGGTGGTGGCCACTACTCCTCTTCTTGGATAGTCATTGCAAGCATCTTATCTTTCATCATTTTTTCCTAGTTGGTGATCAAAATTTTCCTAATGATGTCATTGGTGTAGCGAGCTATTCCTCCCCTTCCATAGAGTTTCTTGATGAGGCATGGAAAGGGGAGTGCCTTCCTTCCATATTCATTTTCTTTAAACCACTTTTTCATCTCTAGATATATCAGCTATGGAAGGTTGATGGGGAATCTCCCACTTAGAGTGATGCAGGCTTGGGTAGAGAAGGTAGTGAAACACCATGAAAATTACGAGTCAGCCTCAGGCAAAGATTCGTAATTCAAGTGAGAGCGCGCATCAGCTTTGTTCAAAGACAAGTTTACGCTCTATTACGCACGGCAGCGTAATGAGCGTAATAAGCTCCAAAATAGTCGAAGGCAGAGTCTAGAGAAGCACAACAATTCGACACTCTTTCTCGTGGCGCATGAATAACTTGTCTTTACGCTCGTTACGTGGCGGTGTGTATCATTGCGTATTTCATCACTAAGGCCAGACATTATTTACGCTTCGTTATGCGCGGCTGCGTAGTGAGCGTAAATTAGACATTGTTTACGCTTCGTTACGCGCAACTGCGTAGTGAGCGTAAATTAGACATTGTTTACCCTTCGTTACGCGCAGCTGCATAGTGAGCGTAAGACAATTTTGAGCCTGTTGTTTTTATACCGGATTACGCTCATACACGCAACACAACGTGAATGAGTGTAATATAGCCTGAAAGCAATTGAAACACGCTCAACATGTACCTGCTCTTCACACGCACAACACGCAAACGAGCGTATTGTGCGTAGTCACAGTCTAACTTAAAATGGTCATGTCAACGGAACCCGAAATATCCGGGACCCACGTCATCAGGGTTGCACCTTTTCCACAGAGCGTCGCGGCCTATAAATACCTCAGTTGACAAAAATACAATGGTGGGCAAAATCAGGGAAGCAGAGGCATTTTTCTGAGCACCAGAGCATTTATCACTTTCGTTGGCAAAATCAAAGGGCAAGAGCATTTTCTGAGCAGGGAAGCACTTATCACCTTGAGCAGAGAAACAAAGAGCAACCTTTTGGCAACTGTCAACAGCACCATCCTTCAGCAAGAACAGAGCACAGTGCGCTTGAGCCTTAGCAACAAGAGAGATCATTCCTTTGGGGAAGATACAACTTTCTCCATTAGCGATCGCTGCCCTGAGCAGAACCTACTCGAAGCAAAGAAGCAGAACAAGGATTGTGAGATCGTCTCGCCTAGTTTGCAGGCTCTACCGGTCAAGAACAGTTGATCGGCAGACGTCAGAGCTTGACCTTCCTTGCATCCCAGCTTTGGCCTAAGAGGTAGATCGGACTTCTGTCTGGACAGTTTCCTTGTTGTTTTGTGCTCATTTTGCATCAAGTTATTGGGGGTCTCTTCCATTGTAACGTGACATACAAATCATACATTCTTTCAAAAATTGAAACATAGATCTTTGAAAATCACGCGTTTTTTTTTCTTCTGATTAGCATCTCGTCGGCGTGTTTGACATTATCATCGTAGCGATCCATCCACGTCGTTTTCCTCCCATTTCACGATCCCTCGAATCAAATTGAAACACGCAAAGATCCGTAATCTTCATTGTTTTACTGACCCGTAAGTCCCTGTCTGATCGACAAGACTGTTCAGGGCACCGCAGATTCATTTTTCCAGCATAGCCCTCGCACGGATCCGTGGCTAAAACTGTGTACACGGGATTTGGTCGGTATTTTCCAGCTGCTGACGTTTTTCATTGTTACAGGTAGTGATTTTGCTTGGCCTCATCATGGGATTAAGGTGAAAGGCTGCAATCTTATAATGTATCCTCTCTACCAATGTGAGCACACCAAACTCCTTGTGGATGACACCATAACACCATTCAATCTATTCTTTCTTTATGTTAGGATCTAGTTGCATCAGGATCTTAGCAAGACTTGCCCCTATTTTAGGCAACCCAAGTGCTACAACAATGGCCTACACCGATTAGGACACTAAGATGTCCTTGATTTTCACCATTGAACTGGGCTTCTTCTTACTCCAAAATAGGAATGTCTCTCCCATGTACCACTCCCTAGTGGAAGTGATGATTGGCCACATGGAAGAGGCCTTTAGTTGGTCCTACATTTCTTTTGGTGCTTGCTCTAGGAATGGGCCAAAGTTTAACTCCTTGAGCACTATTTTCTAGACCTCTCATGATCTAATCTAGTTCAAGCAAGCCTCTATCAAGGTCACCTCTAGATTTGCATGTGGTTTTGGTGCATCATTCTGATGGGAGTGTTCTATTGCTACTACTAGTTCTAGAATCTATCTAATAGATTCCACTTCTACCTCTTCCCTAAGAGGACCTATGGTGTGGGTTGCCAACAATTTTTCTTGGCCTTATTCTTAGCCTCTTCCCATTCTAGGCCATTTCTCCATTGGTTGAGATGGTCCTATTTCCTGTGTGTGCTTTCCTTTTGGTGCCATCTATAATCACAACACATCCATGGATTAGTAGATATAATGTGTAACTCTAAATATTTGGATATCTTTTCTCGTTAGTTAGTTACACCTTGGCTAAGGTTGGACCATGGCAAATTGATTATTTATTAATTATTTATTAAAAATGTCACCGGAGCTTGTTAAAAAGGCTTAACTCTTGTAATTTGGTGTTTAATAGTTGATTGCTTAGTTAAACCTTTGTGGGAGTTAGAAAAATGGCAAAAAAATTTCTATTAAAAATGGCACATTTGTGGCCACTATGATGAAGAGCTTACCTTTGGTAGCTACAGGGTCAGAGAACAAAGTGATTTGAATAAATGGTTAGGAAGTTATGGGCTCTAGAATGTTCTGGACTCTAAAAAATTGAAGAACTCCTTTAACATTTATGAGAAAATGTAAAATTTTTCAAGTAGGATCATGCATATATATAGTATTTTTCTCTTACATCAACAAGGCCCCATATACAGGGCCTCGTATACAAGTCTGCTTCATCAATGGGGCCTTGTATACAAGGCTCATAGGCAAAAATTTTGAATATCTTAAAAAATATAAGGAATTTTTCAATGAATTTGGGGTCCATGGAATCCTAGAAAAGCCAAGAATATGATAACATCATTAAAGAGGATCTTTGAATGCTCAAAAATTCAAAAATTAAATAGGTAATATCTTTATGAAAACAAATATGTAAAGGAACACATGATGTGATGCAAAGATGGGTGTACAAAAGATTCTAATTGCAAGAATGTCTAAGGATAAGGTACTTAACAAACCCAACCAAGGGATATGCAAGTGGGTCCTCTTCATAGCAAGCACATGTCTTATTTTCCCTTACATAACCTCAACCTAAGGAGTCCATGGACCCCATAGGTGATTAATGATCAATAGAAGTTAAGGACCAAAATCGAGAAGATTCTACCTAAGAGATCAAATATGTTAGACCAAGACATGGAATCAAGAACATGGACACTAGCAGTGAGGTGAATTACTATTAGCATAGATGGGTGATGGAGAAGGTGAAATGGAATTCCAAATTGAGGTCATAAAAAGTTTGTTGTGAAGTTTGTGTTTAAAATAACCTACGAAGATCCATCCTTAGTCCATACCAAAACCAACCTCTTTCAATGACTTTGCATCACCACTCCAAGACTGATCCACCCCCTTGAGACACAAGAGTACACCCACAAAACAACCACCATTCCATAAATAGAAGAAAAGAGAAGTAGGAAGTGAGAGAGAACCTTAGTTAGAGGGGAGCTTCAGGCATGGATAACATGTGTTTCTAGTCTCATAACCAGTGCTTATAGCCTGTTTATTTATCTATGGGGTGTGCTTTGAATTCCCATCATGTTTTTTATTTATTTTTTATTTTTCATTTTTTTTCTTTCTTTTTGGATGGAAACCACACCATGTAAAGACTTTATTTAACTTCTTGTTATTGGATGATATGGAATGGTAAGAAGTCTATGAAAAATACTCAAGCATCCAAGTAGAAGAGTATAAAAAGTATTGAGTCCCCTTGAAGTCACACCTTGTACAAATCTTCGAATCCTTCCTAGTTCCAAAAACTACTAAGGTCACTAATCTATTAAAGGTCTATTTAATGAAAGGGACCACAACTTCCAAAACAAGGAAAACCATAGAGTTTTTAAATGGGTGGATGTCATGGACTCATTGCTTATTCCATGAAAAAGAAACTATGATTGAGTAGTCAGTACAAAAATTCAAAAATAGAAACCAGATGTTAGCAAACAAAACATAAAACACAAACCACCATTAGTAACAACTACAACACTACTATTTCCTATTGGCACAAAGCACATTTTATTAGCAAAAATTTAAAAATCACACACAAACAAAACAAAGTAAAATATATGAGAAAATGTAAAAACATTCAAGAAAGATTCAAACATACTAACAATGGTGTAAAACAAAAAATGATGTAAAATAAGAAAAATATTTAAAATAAAAAGCCTATAAAATAAACAACTATAAAGATAAAAATGTGTAAAATAAAAAATAAAAAAACTGAGGAGCCATATGAATGATTAGCATAGATGGCCATCTCCCCCACAACTAAGTTGAAAGGAGGAGATCTGAAAAATTAAGCACGGTTATCCATCCGTTGAGGTATCTATTGCATTGCCTCACTTAGGATCATGGAAAAGCTTTAATTGTTGGATGTTAGCCAACTACTTTTTATTTGGGCTCTCAGGTTTGTATATGGTCATGGCCCCAAAAGGAAAGGTTTCATCAATTATATAAGATCCCTCCCACAATGTTTGGAATTTTTTTTCCTTGGGTACATGTGTGGGGTTCTAGTAGAGAACCTTATCTCTTAGTTGAAATTTTATTTTCCATATTCTTAGGTCATGTCACTGCTTGTTGAATGTCTTGTGCACTTCATTCAAAGATAGGACCACTAATCACTTTTCATCTAGCACGTTGAGGTTGATCAGTATTTCTTTTTGTACTAAACTTAGGTCAAGATTTAATTCATAGCCTATTGAGAGTGTACAAAGCTCGAATTGAATTGGGAGCATTGGAAGTTTTTTGTACACTAGCTCATAGGAAGAGTAGTCAATAGGGAGTTTTCATGTTGAGTAGTAGGCCCAAAGAGCATCATTGAGTTTTGTGCTCTAGTCTATTCTATATTTGCTTATGGTCCTTGTTAGGATCTTTGTGATCTCCTTGTTAGTTACCTCTACTTGACCGTTGGCTTATGGGTGATAGGGTGTTGTTAATTTATGTTCAACCCCCAAGTGTTATATAAGTTTTCAAAAGGCGGCACTTATAAAATGAGTTCCATTGTTAGAAATTAGTGCACATGGCACCCCAAACTTGTTTACAACATTTTGCTATACAAATCTAGCAATAGTGGATGATGTATAGTTGGTGATGATTGGTGCTTCTGCCCATTTGGTGCAATAGCCAACTACTACAATGATGTATGCCTTTCTATTGGACATGGGTGTAATAGGACCCATGAAGTCAATGCCCCATATGTCAAAGGGTTCTAGTGGTTGAATTCACTATTGAGGATCCTCCATTTGTGTAGTCATTCTATCATCTCATTGATAGAATTCACAAGAACAAACTAGTAGACATCCCTGAAGATTATAGGCCAATAGTATCCTACCATCAAGATTTCTATGGTCATGTGTCTCCCAGCATAATGGCCTTCATAAGGGCCTTCATGAGCATCCTAGAGAACACACAATTTATTCATATCAAGGACATACTAGTGAACTAGGCCATCAACAAACACCTTATAAAGATGTCTGTTAATTTCCATTAAGTACTTTGCCTAATGAAGAAACTATTATTTCTTCTTAAAGTCTAGCTCTTATGGCATCTCCTCAGTGAGCAGGTAAGTGAGGATGCCATCATATCATTTTAGTTCAAGGGGCACTTGGTTATTTATTACTCTAGTAAAGAGGAGTTCATCCATAAATTGATCAAAGAATGGGTTCTCCTCCTCTTTATTATCCCATCTTAACTAAGAGAGGTGTTCAACAATCACATTCTTAATTCCTTTTCGATCTATCATTGTGAGATCAAATTCACACAAGATCATAAGCCACTATATCATGTAGGGGCTCACAGTTGGCTTATTCATTAGGAAGCAGATGACACTATGATCTATGTGCACAAATACCTTATAGCCAAACACATAATTCTTGAACTTTTTGAGAGCATACATCACTGCCATTAATTCTTTCTCTATTATGGTGTAATTCAACTATGCACCCACAATGCTTCAACTCATGCAATGAATGTAATATGAACATTTCTTATCATCCAACTATGTAAGCATGACTCCCAAGGTTTAATTAGATGCATCTATCATTATATGAAATGATCTGGACTAGTCTGGTACCCATAGGATTGGAGTTTCTACGAGTTTCTCTTTTAATAGATGGAATGCATGTCCACACTCTTTGATCTAGATGAAAGAAGCATCTTTATTTGCAAGCTCAACCAATGGCTTGGCAATCTTTGAGAAATTCTCTATGAATCGTCAGTAGTAGCCAATGTGTCCAAGAAATGATCAAACATCTTTGACTATCTCTAGTTGATATGTGATTCTTTGGATGACCCTTATCTTTTCCAAGTCTACCTCAATCCCTTCTTATGAAATTCAGTGCCCTAGTACCATGCCTTCCTATATCATTAAATGTATTTTCTACCAATTAAGCCTAAGGTTTATTTCAACACATCTTTTTAGTACCTACTTAAGGTGATCTAGGGCTTCCTCAAATGAAGCCCCATATGTAGTGAAGTCATCCAAAAATACTTCTACCCTACTATCAATCTGCTGTTGAAAATTACTAAGGACCAAGCATTGAAATGTTGCAGGGACATTGCACAAACCAAATGACATCTTACAATATGCAAAATTCCCCCAAGGACTTGTGAATGTTGTCTTGGCCTAATCTTCAGGAACAATCTGGATTTGGTTATAGCCACTATAACCATCCAAGAAGCTATAATAGTAATGTCCAAAAATGGTGTCCAACACTTGGTTCACAAATGGCAATGGGAAATAATCTTGAAATGTTTTCATGTTCAACAGCCTAAATTCAATGCAAATCCCCCACTTGCCACTTTTCTTTGGCATAATTATGTGTGGGCTAACCCACTTACTATCTGCAATGGAGTAGATGAACCCCACCTTGACGAGTTGTTCTATTTCTTCTTTGATGATTTGCCTTAACTTGGGGTTCAGGCACCTTTGTGGCTACCTTCTTGGCTTCATGGTTAGGTTGGTGTAGATATAATGTTAGAATATCTGTGGATCAGTTCCAGTCAACTCATGATATGACCAAACAAAAGTTGTTGGCCATTTGTTAACCACCTACAACATCTTGTCTTTCTATTTAAGAGTAAGATTTGTATTGATTATGACTAGCTTACCATTGTTTAAAAATGCATACTCCATGTTGACTAGTAGAGTTTTTAACTCTATGGGCTCTTGCTTGAAATTATCAAGGATTTCCAACTCTTCCCAACAAGTATCATCATCTTCATCATTAAAGAGTTGGTGGTGAACTTGCTCAAGTTCATCCATGCCTTTAACATAAGCACATGTTAGGCTCTCAATTGGTTCCATACATAATGTGCTACTGTCAAAGTTAGCTATCAGTGATTAGGTATCCTCCTATTTTGTGGCTACTACTTGAAGGCACCTTTGTATATCTATTTCTTGTACACACTAATGCTTTAATGAATGTACTTTTAATGAACCATATTTTCTACATGCAATTACACCTATTATCGTTGTACACAATGCATGAAAAATGCCTCTTCTCAAGTCATTCAAATTCATTTTCCTTGGAGACTTCCAAGGAGAGGTACTTGATGCTCATTCATGTATCAACAGTGCTTAACCATGTCCTTCCCAAAATGATGGGAAAGTCACCTTTGCAGTTTTCAACTTTGATCATCAAAAAATCAACAAGATAAGACCACCCACAAACTATGGTCATGATGTCCTCCACTAGTCCCAAAGGGACAGTGATTGACTAGTCAATCAATTCCAAATGGATGTTGCTCTTCTTAAGAAGTGGCAGGTTCCAAGCCTTGTACATGTCATAAGAGATGATATTGACACCAAAACCAGAATCAACAAGAGCCTTGCATGGCTTATGTCTAGTGATTTGCAAGTAAATAAGAGGACTTCTTGGATCAAATATTTTCATGGAAAGGTTTCCAGCCTTGATCCAGTCAAAAATAGCATGAGTTAACATCACAATGTGGATTTGAGGCAACGTTTGATTTGAAGGGTACTTGAATGTTTTTAATGCAGAGGATGAGGGTGTTGGAGATGTAGGGCAACTAGCTGCATTAGGTTGTGAGGGTTTTGAAGGACTATTGGATCAAAAAAATGGTTGTTTCTTGGATCAATTATCTAAACCACTCAGCTAGAAGGCTAGTTGTGAATGTATAGCCCTCGTAGCATTTCATTGTTGTAGTTGTGAGGGAATTTTACCTTGCATGGATGGAGTAGGAGTAACTAGGTTGAGGGCGGAGGGATATATAAAGACACATGCAAAGGATGATATGGATATGGGTGCTCTCCTCGAGTAGATGGTAAATGAGTTCAATGGTACTCTCAAGGGTAATAATGATGCTGGAATGAGGCATGACTTGCAAAGCTTCATGGAGAAACAAGTTGCTAAACATAGTACCCGTATGGATTTGGTTGCTTGTAAGGGTACTGCTATCTTGGTAGTGGCATTCCCCAGGATTATGGTTGGTGCCACTATTGATATTGCTCATATGGTTATGGTGGAGCTCCACTTGGATAGTAAGCTTGTTGTTGCTAGTGGAACTACCTTGGATTACCTTCAGGACAAGGAAATCATCTAGGTGCTTGCCTTCATGCTAGTCAAGGATTCAACATGTACATCCTAGACTCTTGTAAGTGTGACACCATAGGGTAACATCCCTTCAGATGTTCATATTGATAGATTTCACATCTAGCATTATCATCGGAGTTTGTCTCTACAACTTCTTCTACTATAGTAGCTTTGCCCTAACCTCTCTGGTAGGCACCTTCAACTTCTTTCCACATCTTGTTGTCACAATCACTATTCTACTTCTTGGATGCTTCAACAATCTTCATAGCAGTTTGGAACTTTGTCAAAATATCAGAAAAAAAATTTTAAATAGAAAATATTTTCCTGTTCAGCACTTTGTCGAGTGGTGACTCCTCCTCATCACAAAATCAAACCTCCCTTTTCCTAATGGAAGGATCCCTATTATATTCTTTTGCACTTTTCCTTTTTTGCAACTCACCTTCTTCTTTTGCTACCTACTTCTTAAGAGTTCAAAACAACATCACAAGCACAAATCGATCAAGGGGCATTACAATGTTGCCCTCAATATCATGCCATTACAATTGCTCATCCTAGTGTAGGATGATGGTGAAGTCAAGTACATACTCATCTAGATGAGTATATACCATATTGCACTATTATGGGATTGGCAATTTGACATCTTCATGCCTACAAGAAGAATCAGACATTTTACAAACAAATAAAATATTAGTATGCTTTTGTAATTATATGTCATGTGAAAGTGATGTTGACCTTGGATTCATCTAATGATATTAATAATGTTCACTTATCCTAGATAGCACACATTTCAACTAACAGAGTTCTCAGCAACGATGCCAATGATGAGCAGTTGAGGTACCCCTACACCCCAACCATATGAATCATGAAGCATTCATGCACAATCTGATCAAATTCCATGGACTCTATAGTTTCTGGTACACTAGTCTTCTAGGAAGTGAACCTTTCCTTAAAGGTCATTTGTTGTCTTCCCAATTACACTTATGATGCACATTGTATGGTTAAGTGTAACTGAAGCATATGATTTATATTGTTTTGTGTTTTATGTTCTTTAATGCTTCAAGTAGAGAGATCAAATAATTTAATAACTAATTTAGTTTAACTAATTAACTATTCTCTAAATAGTCCTAACATAAGCATCATGTCTCACTTTTTGTACACATCCTGAACCCATGTATCCACTAATGGGTTACTAAGCACTACATTACTAGGCACACCAAGCAATAATGCTACTAGGATTACCAAGAAAATACGTGTTTAAGCTTGAAGCGATCGTACTTATGTATTTAACATATTTAGCTTATCTTAATTAATCATTTAATTAACCTAATTACTAAGAAACATTGAACAAATAACTAAGAACATTAAATGTAAGAATAAAACATTTAAACTAACCAGAATGCTACAAGGTTTATAGACAAGCTTGTCTTTATTGTTGTACACACTAGTGTGGTTTAGGTACAACATTGCTCAAATAAAGATTCGTACACTCAATGACTCCTGTTATGGGCACTCAATAAAACATTCTAACTTTCAAATAAACAAACCGTAAGAGCTCTACTACTACTATGACTTGAATTTTCATAAACACAATTAGGAGCTTGTATTTTTGATTTTTGCTATAGTACTGCATTGACGGGACCCCATAGACGTAGCAAATGCGACATCGATGTAGCCCCATCGACGCTACACTTTGACATTCATCAATATTCCTAAACAATGAATTGTGCAGTTGTAAGTCAGTGTCTTCCCAATCTACACTTATGTTAAACAATGCATATGGTTAAGTGTGGTTGAGATATGAGATATTCATTTATTTATATATATATATATATTATTTTTCTACTTGATAGATGATTAAATGAAGATTTAATAATTAAATTAATTAACTACTTCGTTAACTAACTATTCTAACATGGAGTATCCATTTTCATTTGTTATATGCATCCTGAACTCATATTAACACTATTGGGTTACCAAGTGTATACTACTGAGCACACCAAGCATCCACTGCTATAATTACCAAGCATTAATACATTATGCTTGAAATGATATACTCATGTTGTTTAAAAATGATTATATTAATTACTTAAGAATATGAATGTAAGTTGCATGCAAAGTGTTGAAAAGTAGAATTAAAGTAGTATAAGTGCTACAACGGATATAGGAAATCTTAATTTTATTGCTATCTATGCAAATGCATCTAAGTACATGTGCACTCAAATAAAATTTAGTACAATCTTATAAATCCACATTGTGGGCACTCAGAGGAAAAATATTTTAACTCTTGAAGGAGAAACTACAAGAATTCAACTAAGACTAAGATTGAAATGTGCCAAAAATGTGAGGGATATGCACATTTATATAAGCAATTACTGCATTAGCATCAACGTACATGCGTCAATGCATCCTAGCATGTGTCAAAGGGGATATGTTGATGGGGCTGCATCAATGGGCACATGTCAATGAAGCTTGTATTATTGACAGTTCATCATACCCCCATAACTGACTAAAAACTTGTCCTCAAGTGAAAAAAATTAGGATGGAGTTTCTAACAAAATTTGAGGAAGTATGAAATTTATTGACAAATAAAAAAACTAACTAACTCTAACTAATCCTAAGTGTCAAATTATATAGTTTTCAAAAAATAATTACCCTTTACAATAAAATTGGACACATAGAAAAAATTGTAGCCGGAAACTGTTGAATGAATGAAGGCATGATTATCTCTCATACTATGTCTAAATGTGGATGCTCCAGTGGCTTAGATGGTCCTTCATCTTGACTTGGCACTGCTAGTGGATGAGGATGTCCTATTATTGTTGCTACTTTTGCTAGAAGTCTAAATGCATCCTTAAGTGCTTTCATCTTTGCCTCTTTACTTCATGGGTCATACATGGCCCAAACTACTTCACCTATATAGGTTGGTGCAAGAATGTCCCACAAGCATTCCATTGAAGAAAACATTTTCTTTGCATTGACAAATCAAGCTATGAATGTCTTACGTTTGATGTTAAATGTCTTTACAAGGTTATTTAGTTCATGGTAGTCATTCATTCTTTTACTAGGTTTGCAGCAACAAATTGTTGGTTAGTGAATTTACTTCTAAGAACTTCAAGCTCCACATTAGTTGCTTCCAACTTTTGTTTCATCTCTTTATGAGGCTTGAATTTCGCCTCATGGTAGAGGTGGGAACTTGCAATCTACTTCTCCAACTCTAATCTTGGACTCCCTACTATCAGCATTATCAAGTTTTCATACTGGAAATTGGCAAGCTACATATACTTTGTCATCTACTTGATTTGTAACTCCTTCAAATAAATTTTTACCTTATTGTATGCATTTAGTCCATCAAAGATGGGATGCCATACAGCACCTCTTTGGTAGAGTTGCTAGAGAGCCTCATTTATCTTCATCTTTGCTAATTTTATGTCATTCTTGTTGATCTCCTTGAGTAGCACAACCTAGTACTTGTAATGATTCTTTACTCATTCAAATTTTAGGACCTCATTCTTCCAAGTAGCTACGTTAATTGCAATCTTCTAGAAAAGAGCATGAACCTGATACATCAAGAGATTGCAATTTTTTGCTATCAACCTCCTCAAGTCCAAGTGTACTTTAGCAAGTTTCTCCTATTGTTAACATATATACTTGACCAATTAGTCACTTTGATGCTTAGCATCTCACAAGCAATGATTGTTCTTAGTGAGGACCAAGTTCTCATTGTGAACCTATGATAGGTTCTTATCAGTGTTGTTGGTCATAGTCTCTAATAAGGACATGTTGAAGATTTTCATTTAATTCACTTTCTCAATCATCTAATACTATTATTGAAGTTATTAGAAAGCTTTATCTCATGTAACCTCTAGTCTTAGAATGATATGATTAGAGAGATGGGCTCCCAACTTAGCAACTTTGGTGACCAATCACTAATTACTTGTGATGGCCTCCTCAAGTTATGCATTGGTAATGAGTAGTTTGTTCCTTCTCTCAAGTAGCTACAATTAGTTTATTTTGATTTCATCTAGATGATCAAAGATCTCCAAAAGTAGTTTCCCAACTCTAACTGATCTTTTAAACACCTCCTCATGTTAGGTAGCACTCATCTAACCACTTCCTACTTCTACAAACACATGGATGTCTATCATTACAATGATGTCTAGTACAGACATTACAAAAGCATTAAGAGCCTCTACTTTTTTATTAGCCACCACCTCTGCCACTATCTCCTAGACCTTTTGTTGCATCACTAGGATTCATACTTCCTCATCATTTTTCAACATGACTAAAAAGACCACATCATTTCTTCAAATCTTAGGGAAGGTTTATCTAAGAATGGACATTATGACCTCCCTGGCACATGGATCGAGCCTAGTGGATGCCAAGTTTTTCTACGTAGAAAATAACAAGACTATTTCACTATCCAAACAACTAATTATTCTTACAATCTTGTTGAGATGACTCATGATTGAATGGTATACAAATGACTTCCCACCACCTATAGAGCCCTATTGTTATTATAGGTACTACTCCTAAAGTTTTATGAGTCATTTGGTAGTTGCAAGCATCTCTGATGTAGCTTCTAGAGCTATAAGTGGTGGTGGTGATGGTTGCTTCTCTTCTTGTAACTTTGGCACTACCTTATCCTTCATCATCTCCTACCAAGATGTAGTAGGAGTGTAGGCTACATCATTTGAATAGTGATTTATTCCTTTCCTTTCCTTTTGCATAACTTACAAATTAAACATGGAAAGGGGAGTTTCTTCCAATGCTTCTTAATTTCCATCAACCACTTTTTAATTTATAGAAAAATTAGGTGATTAAGTGAACTAGGAATTTTCTTCTTAGACTAGCACATGCCTTGGTAGAAAATGATGTCACCTTACTAGGCCTCATCATTGGATTTAAGTGATTGGCTGTAATCTTGAAATACACTCTCTTTGCCTTTATGAGAACATTGTACTCCTTGCGATCCACCTCATAGCATCACTAGATCCACTCCTTCTTGGCTTCTAGGTTTACCTGCATTAATATTTCAACCAACTTTGTCCATGTGTTGGATAGCTTGAGCACTTCTGCTATGGCTTCTACCAAATAGGAGATAGTTATGTTCTTGATCTTTACTAATGCAACTCATTGTTAGTTATTTTAGAATAAGTAAGTCTTCACCATATAACATTTTCTACTATTAAAGAGAATGGACCATAAGGGAGACCCATATAGTTCTATTTGAACCTTCTTTAGTGCTAGTTCCAAAAGGGATTCAAACTTTAGTTCCTTGAAGAATTAAACTTTAGACCTCCTTGGTCCTGATGTGTTCCAAATAGGCCTCCATTAGGGTGACCTCTAGGGTAGGCCTTGGCCTAGAAGCCTCATTCTACCTAGATTTGCCTATTTCTATAGTGGAAATCTACCTAACAATTCCATGTTGGGTTCCTCCTGAAGAGGTCCAGTAGCATGTGTGACCTCAACTAATTGCTCTTGGGTTTGTTGTTGTTGTTGTTGTTGGCTCCTTCCTCCTTGAGGTTGCATTTCCCTAGGCTGCAACAGCCCACTTGCTTGAAGTCCTCCTTTTGGTGCCATATATGATCACAAACATAAACCATGATCAGCTTTTTAGCTCATACCTCTAATTATTTAAATACCTTTCTTGTTAGATTAGGTTATGTTTAGTTATCTAGTATTAAGGGTTGATTGTTTAAGTGCTTGCTTGTGATCTCAACTATATATTATTTTAACATTTTTTATTCCTAGCTATCAGAGTTTGTTTGTTGATCTTAATCCTTTATGATGATAAATTTAATATTATTTTGATGGGTTGATCATGGGAAGTTAGAAAAGTTTCAAAAAAATTTCTAAAAAAAAACTAAATATTTTTGTCCCCTACGACAAAAAGCTTACCTCCAGTAGCTCATGGATCAAAGAACAAGTGAAAAAGGATTAGTAGTTTGTGAGTTAGGAGGCTCAGAAGGTTCTTTGGCTTTAAAAAACTGCAAAAACTCCTCTAGCTCTATTGGAAAATGGCAAAAAATAGGCTAAGATTTGTGCATATATATAGACTTTTTATACTGCGTCAATGGAGTTGCATCGACTCATCCGACTATGTCGATGGGGCTACATCTACGTAGCTATTCTTAGCTATTTTTCTCATTATGAACTAAATGAATTTTGGACAAGTTTTAAAACATAACAAGAGCTGAATGAGAGCCAAAAACATATAGAAGGATGGAACAACATGAAAGAGGATAAGTTTAGCTTAGGAGAAGCAAATCAAAGGAATTTGGATGAGTTTATGAAGCCAAATAGAGAAAAACTAGATTTTTTTCATGCTATCAAAATGATTGATCAAATAAGCAATCCATGGTAGGAAATTTCTCTTAAGTTAGACCATAGAAATGCAAGTGCATTCTTTCCAAAGTAGGCATATTCCTATTGTGCCCTTGCATACCTTCACCTCAAAGGATTTGTGGGCCCTAAGAATGATGAATGATTAGGTTAAGTTAGATTCCATACTAATGGAAGAAATTGTCCAAGGAACATGTCATCTAGAAGCAAAACTAAACAATTTCTTATGGCATGAGACAATGAGATGATAAATCATAATATGAATGAATGGTAGAAAAAGGATGTGGAAGAGAGAATTAGCATCCTAGTCACATGAGATTCTTGGTGGAAGTGGTCATTAAGATGTTCTGATATCAATCTGTTCGAAGTTAAGACTAGGTACAATCCTCTTTTAGTGATCTTGCATTGACATATGTCCTCTCTACATCAATCAAAAATCTAAGACAATCCCAAAGAACAACCATCACTCTAAGAGAAGAAAAAAGTAAAGAGGGCCTTAGTTAGAGGGATGCCTTCAAGCATGGATAACTTGTTTTTCTAGCCCCATAACTAGTGCTTGTAGTTGATTATTGAGTCTAAAGGGTGTGCTTTAAATTCTCGTACTTTTGTTTTTTTATGAGAACCAGACCATGAAAAGACATGCTTCCTTTTATGATTGAAGGTAGGAGTGATGATATACCAGTGAAATTTTATAAAACTTAAGAACAATGTTAAGAGAAATCATATTAAATCTTCTTGAGGTCACATCCTTTTCCATTCTCACTTGGTCCTTTTTGAGTTCCATGGGTATTAAGAACTTGATTAATTTTTAAGTTGTAATGTGAAAGAACCTTATGCTTCCAAGTTACTGACTTTCCATGGAATAGATGAAATGGATGGATGTTGTAAACTCACTACCTAATACCGCCAAAAAATTGGTAAAGTATTAGTAGAGAACATAATATAGAGACAAACATTGATGTTGATCATACGATTGATAGTTTCCTTTCATAATTTTCTAGTAGCAAACACAAAATCCAAGATTTCCAATAACTATATGAAATTCATAAAAGTAAAAAGAAAAAGAAAAGAAAAATAAATACAATAAATAAGAAAATATGCAAGAAAAAGAAAAATATGTTAAAAAGGGTATAAAAAAGGTGAAAATTTGATGTCATCAAGGTTTTAGTATAGATGTCCATCTCTCCCATGACTATGTTGAGATGAGGAGATCTAAAAAATGAAGTGAGCTTGGTTTAGTGCAAAGGTGTTAGTGTTGTTGATTACTTTAGATTCCATGAATGGCTTAACCTATTGTATGTTCACTAACATACGTTTGTGATGGCTTGATGGGTGGTTAAAATTTTGGATACTTAAAATTTTAGGATACTTAAAATTTTAGGATACTTAAAATTTTGGATATTTAAAATTTTGGATACTTAAAATTTTAGGATACTTAAAATTTTTGGATACTTAAAATTTTGGATTCTTAAAATTTTGGATACTTAAAATTTTGGATACTTAAATTTTTTTAGAGCTTAAATGAAAAGTTGCATGTATGATGGAAAAGTTGCATGTATGATGTAAGGTCCTTCCCATAGCATTTAAAATTTAGTACATTGTAGCACATGCATGGGATTCCAGTAAAGAACCCTATCACCAGGTTGGAATTTAACTCTTCGTATCTATGCATCATGAATTTATTTGGAGTGTGTCTTGTGCACTTCATTCACCAACAAGGCTACTTATCAATTGTCATCTAGTATATTAAGTATCATTAGTCATTGTTTTTATGCTAGATTAATGTTGAGGTCAAGCTCATAGGCCATTATGACTGTATGAAGTTCGACTTGGATTATAAGTTTTGGTAACTTTATGTACTCTAACTCATAGGGAGAGTAGACTATACAAATATTCCAAGTTAAACAATATGCCCAAAGAGAATCATTGAGTTTAGTACTCCAATCCTTTCTATATCTACTGATTGTTCATGTTAGTATCCTAATGATCTTCCTATTAGTAACTTTAGCTTGATCATTGGCTTGGGGGTAATAGGTGGTTGTGAGTTTATGTTACACCCTCAAGTGTTACATTAGTTTTCAAAAAGTAGATCCTATAAAGTGGGTTCCATTGTCACAAATGAGTACTCTAGGCACACCAAACCTATTTATCACTTCTTGTTATGCAAACCAAGATGTAGTGGTAAATGTACAATCTAATATGGTTGTAGATTCAACCCACCTAATGTAGTAGCCAATAGCAATAACGATGTAAGCTTTTCCATTTAACATGGGAGTGATGAATTCCATGAAGTCAATGCCCTAGAGGTCAAAAGGCTCTAGTGGCTAGATCAACTATTGAGGTCCTTTCATTCATATAGCCATTCCTCCATCTCTTTGATAGAGCTTGCACGAATGAGAAAAATAATAAGCATCTCTGAAGATCATTAGCTAGAAGTATTCTACCATGAGGATCTTCATAGTTGTCCTCCTTCCTATGTAGTGGTTCCCACAAGGACGTTCATGAGCATCTTGAAGGATGCACAACTTATCATCATTAGGTACACACCATCAAACTAGGTCATTGGCACAAACCTTATAAATATTGTCTTGGATTTCCATGAAGTGATTGACCTGATGAAGAGACTACTATTTCTTCTTATTTCCCAATTCAGCTAGAGTCTTCTATGTGAGAAGTTATGAGAGGAACTCATTATACTAATTAGTACCCCTAGGATCTTAAACATAAATGGATTTAGCAAATGGATTTAGTAAAGGCTCCTCATCCTCTTTGTTGTCCCATTATAACCAAGACAAGTCATCGATAGTCACATTCTCTCTTCCTCTCCTATCCACCATGGTTAGATAAAATTCTTGTAAAATCACTAGCCACCACATGATACGAGGGCTCACTGGTAGCTTATTCATCGAGAAACAAATGGCACTATGGTCAATGTACACAAAGATTTAATATCCAATCACATATTGCCTAAATTTTTCTAAGGCATGCACCACTACCATAAGCTCTTTCTCACTAGTGGTGTAATTCGGTTATGCACCCACAATTCTTTTACTTTCACAATGGATGCAATATGAACATTTCTAATTATCCAATTGTATAAGTACCACCCCCAGTATGTAGTTGGATGCATTCATCATTATGTGGAATGGTCTAGAATAATCTAGAGCATGTAGAATGGGAGTTTTTGCAAGCTTTTGCTTTAACTACTAGAATGCTTATTTGCATTCCTTGGTCTAGTTAAAAGGTACATTCTTCTTTATAAGCTCCACTAGCAATTTGGCAATTTCAAATAATTTTTTGATAAAGCGCCTATAGTAACTAGTATGTCTAGAGAACGACCTCATATCTTTTATAATTTGAGGCTATTTGGTAATTCCTTGGATCACTCATACTTTCTCCGGGTCCACCTCAATTGCTTTTCCTAAAATTTGATGTCCCAAGACTATGCCCTCTTGGATCATAAAATGGCATTTCTACTAGTTAAGCCATAAGTTTGTCTCCACATAATGCTTCATCACCTACTCTAGATAATCTAAGGCTTGTTCAAAGTTGGTACCATAGGTGGAAAAGTCATCTATGAAGATTCCACATCACTACCAATTTACATCCTAAAAAATACTAAGCACCAGGTGTTAGAAAGTTGTAAGGGCATTGCACAAGCCAAAGGGCATCTTCTTATATGCAAAATTCCCATAGGAACTTGTGAAAGTTCTCTTACCTAATCTTTTGGTCTATCTAGATTTGGTTATAACCACTACAACTATCAAAAAAACTATAGTAGTTATGTCATGAAATTGTATCCAACACGTAGTCCACAAGTGGCCATGGGAAATGATCCTTAAATGTTACCATATTTAACGGTCAAAAGTTTATACAAATACTCCATTTTCCTTCTTTTCTTGGCACAATCATGAGTGGGCTTACCCACTCATTATCTACTATAGGATAAATGAATCTTTCCTTAAGAAGTTGTTCATCTTTAACAACTTGCTTAAGCTTAAGATTTAATCTCCTCTACGATTGCCTCCTTGGCTTGATAAAGGGGTTTGTATAGATTCGATGCTAGCATATCTGTGGATCTATCCTTCTTAGCTCATGATATGATCATGCAAATTTGTGTGCCATTTCTTTACTACATTTTAGTAGCTTCTATTTCTAGTCTTAGGCAAGATTGGCATTAGTTATTACCAACTTGCCATTATTAAGAAAAGCATATTCTGACATTGCTAGTAAAGCCTTAAGTTCAAGGAGCTCCTACTTGAAACCATCAAGGATTTCCAACTCCTACTAATCTATTTCTCCATTATTGTGAAAGAGTTGATTATGGATATACTCTATTCCATCCATGTTATCTATGTAAGCACTTATGAGGAGCTCCATTGGTTCCATGCATATTATTGATTTAGAGTGATTTTTTTATGTAAACCACTAAGTCACTTTCTATTTTGTGGCTACTGCATATAAGCACCTTCAAATATTGGATGTTTTAGCATACTTACTACATGCTATGATGAATGTTCTTTTCATGACTCACATTCTTTGCACACAATGATACCCTGTGTCATTGTATGCAATGCATAGAACTTGCTTCTTCTTGAGCTTTTTGAACTCATTTTTCTTAGAGATTTCCAAGGAAGACCTTTAATCCTCATCTTGTCATCAATGGTACTAAGCCAAGTTCTTCCCATGATAATAGAAAAGTCCCCATTACAACTATAAATGTGGACCACTACAAAATTTGTTTAGTATGAACAACCATAGATAATAGTCATAATGTCCTCCACCAACCCCAAAGAAATAGTGATGGATTGATCCATAAGTTCTAACATGATGTTGCATTTCTTTAGTGCAGGTAGGTTCCACATCTTATACATCTCGTGAAAAATTAAGTTTACCCCAAAATCTAAATCCAATAGAGCCTTGCATGGACACTTTCCTATGATTTGCAAATAGATGAGGGGACTACTAAGATTAGATCATTTCCTAGAAGGATGAACTACCTTAATTTAATTTGTGATAGCATGGGTCAACATGATGGTATGCACATTGAAGGTTGTTTAATTTGAAGAACACTCTAGGATAATTCCAAAAGTAGTTGATGTAGCATTACTAGCCACAATTATCTATGAGGGTTTTTGTGGTCTGTTTGGCCTAAAGAAAGTGTTCTTTCGAGGCTTATGCTTAGAGCCACTCAGATGATCATTTGATTGTAAGTGTATTTTCCTAATGGCATTTCATTATCATGGTTGTAATGAAATTTTCCCTTGCATTGGTGGTGTAGATGACAAGGGAGTAATGTTAGAATATGCAAACTAAGGTGATGGATATAGAGGAGGATAAGCAAAGGAAGACTTAGTTCATGGAGTAGGGGTTCAGTGATATTTTAGACGGTAGTAGTGATGAGAGAAGGAAGTGTGACTTGTAAATCCATGAGAAAACACAAGTTGTTGGACATAATATCCATAAGGATTCGACTATAGATAAGAATATTGTTGTCGCAGTGGTGGCATCACCCATGACTATGGATTTTGCCATTACTAATATTGCTCTTGAGGTTGAGGTGATACTTCACTTAGATAATATTGTGTTTGGTACAACTACTACTTGTAATTGCCTTGTGGAAAAGGTAATCTCATGGGTGATTGCTTCCTTGCCAATTTTGAATTCAAAGCATACACCCCAAATTCTTGCACATGTAATACTATAGGGCAACATCCCTTTGGATGTTCATATTGGCAAATTTTACATTCAACATCATCTATTTCTGAACCTACAACCTCCTCAACCATTGTAGCCTTACCTTTCTACTAATAGCGATTCCTGCCTATATCTTTTCTTCTCCTTCTATCTCTACTATCCTGCTTTGTCTTCTCCTCCACTATCTTAAGAGTAGTTTAGAACTTCTCATCCAATAAGTTCCATATTTTATCTACCTTAACTGATATTTTAGTAATAGATCTTTTGATTGGCAAGATTTTCCTTTACACTACTTCATCTACTAGTGCTTTCTCCTCTATATCATAGAAACACATCTCCCATTTGCAAATGGAGGTTTCATATTATACTCCTTTGCACTTTCTATCTTTATCAACTCTTCTTCTTTCTTTGTCACCTAATCAATTATCCTTTAGATCTAATAAGCTCTCATCTACAAAAGTCTCCCTTGGGCATAGATCCCAAGAGTTTCTCTAGTTTTTTTTCAGAGCCCATCTATAATGTGACAAAGTTGCTCCTTTTGAAAAAATACATGGCCTAGGCATTGATGCAATAGAGAGTACTATCTACCTAAGGCTGCACCCAAGGATTCATGATTTCCTTGCTTTCATCATTGAATTTGTTTCCTAAATTTGAACACTTGGGGGTATGTCTAGTGCTTATCATTAAACAACTCTATCATTGTACTACACCTACAAAGGAATTCCAATTCTAAGGATCAATACCAACTTTTTGCTTCTTTAATGAATGTCCTTGAGAATAGTTTTAACTTCTATCACTCATTCTCGATTCTCTATAAGGTGTAGGAATTATGAAAATCTTATAGATGATGCTATGGATCAGCACTATATCCCCCTTCAAACTTGGGGATATTGTTCATATCCAACCTTTTAATTCTACTATCCTTTTGATGCTTAGTGGGAATTATAACTACTTCTAAAACATTAAGCATGTTTCTGGTAGACAACAATGGCTCATCATCTATGTCATATTTATAACAGTTCCTACCATGGACATGCCTCCTATGATGAGTTTTGTTATACCTCCAATCGTAGCAACAATCCTCTTCCTCTCGTAGTTGTTCATACTCCCAGTTTCCTTCATCATGATGGGATTTCCTATCATCCCCATCTTGATCCCAATAATTTATTCTTTGATCTTAGTAATGGCTTCTTCTATCAAAGTTGGATGATGAGAAGGATGGTGAAGATAGAGGACTAGGATAATGATGTTAACAATTCTTGTTGCTATGGTCCTTATTTGATCTTTCTTCTTGTCTTTATCCTTCTCCTTGTCTTTAGGTGAATGACAAAGAGCTTGATCCTTTGATGTTCATTAGGCCATGAACTTGATCCTCCCCTAACCTTGGTTGTTCTCCAACATTAATTCCAACCATTGGTGAATGGTATCATTCTCAACAAAAGGAGAAGAATCTATGTATTGAAACAACATTAAGAAGAAATCAAGGCCCTCTTTCTACAATTGTAGAAATAATGGTGATAGGATCCCTTTATCTTTGGAGGCTTCATGACATACCTCCATGCATTAATCCTTTTAAGTTGTGCTTTGTAGGGCTGATAGTCCCTAGAGATGTGGTTTGTTACCTCATGCTCTAGGCTTGCTGATTTAATTCCCAACTTTATGAGATTGGCCATAAGCATGGTGGGCACTGACTGGTTGAGAGGTAACAAAATTTTACCGTTCATATCCCTCTAGCATAACTATTAGCTTGATGGAGAATTAAGGTGAAATCCAGATGATAGGGATCTAGATGTGCATAGATAACTCGCAACTATTGAGGCCTCTCACTGCTAGTCCTTCTAGTCCTATCTTATTATTGATTAGATTCATCAACATGGGATGACAATTCATTCCTATTAGAAGAAGCCATCTTAGTAATGTATATAAATTATTCCTTTAAATAATTTTACTATTATTATTTTGTTTGGAAGATGACTCATTATATTTTCCTTACAATGATTTTATATGGCTTCACTAGTTAACAATATTTAGCACACTTTGCCAAACTAAGTCCTCAAAAATAGTGTTAATGATGAGCAGTGGATAGTCCCTACACCCACCCAGATGAATTATAAGTATTAACACATGATTCAATTGAATTCCATAGACTTAGTTACCTAAGTTTCTAAAATTCCTAAATAGTAAATTATGCAATTGTAAGTTGTTGTCTTTCTAATTAACACTTGTGTTAAACAGTGCATATGGTTAAGTATGATTGAGGAATAAGATATTTATTTTTATCTATTTTTTGTATTTTCTCCATTTTTTAGAAGATTAAATGAAGATTTAATAATTAAATTTATTAAATAATTAACTAGTTCATTTACTAACTATCCTAATGTGGAGTATATGTTCTTATTTGTCGTACACATCCTGAATTGATATTAATGTTGCTAGGTTACCAAGTGTATACTACTGGGCCCACTAAGTATCCACTGCTAGAATTACCAAGAGTTAATACATTACACTCAAAATTGTTGTGCTCACATTATTTAAGAATGATAATATTAATTACTTAAGAATATGAATGTAAATTGCATGTAAAGTAAAGTACTGAAAGTAGAATTAAGCTAGTCTAAAAGTTGTAAAGGATATAGGAAATCTTAGTTTTATTGTTGTTCATGCAAATGTGTTTAAGTACATGTGCACTTGAATAAAATTCCATACAATCTCATAAATCCATGTTGTGGATACTCAGAGGAAAAATATTCTAACTCTCGAAGGAAGAAACTAAAAGAATTCAGCTAAGACTAAGACCAAAAGATGCCATAAATGCAAGGGGAATCCACATTTATATAGGCAATGACTATGTTAGTGTCAATGTACCTACATCAATGCATCCTAGCCTATGTCAATGCGGCTGCATCAACCTAGCCTATATTATTGATAGTTCATCAACAATGAAAATATTCTTGAGTATACTAGGTAATTCTCTAAGATCCAAAGAATCATTGTTTGGTGGTTGAATTATTTCTCCAATATTCCCTAAGCCCAAATTCAAAATCTAGTCAAGGAGATCTTATTATTCTTTTTAAGAAGGGTCTAAAGGTCCTTCCTCAAAATTGTTTAGTACCAATGTTTTCCTATCTTGTGTGACTGCTGAAGTGGGTATTGTGTAGAGCATTCTTACTTCTTTCAAATCTTGATTCAATCAGTCCTCTTTTGCCTTATCGTATATGTTAAGTATAAAAGTAATATTAGGAAAAGATAATTGAATTTATCCTAATCTACAATTAATTATGGCATCAACTATTGCTAACCAAGGTCTACCTAGTATGATGGGAAAACAATCTAGATCTTTTACCTCCAAAACTACAAAGTCAACCAGCTATTTTCCTATTTCCACCTCTATTATCAAATCTTCCACTATTCCTATAGGTTTTACATTAGAACCATCAACCAAATATATTTTCATGTTTACTTTTTTTACATCCTCAAAATCAAGTGAACTAGCCATTTCAAGTGGCATGATATTAATACTAGCTCCTAAATCTAATAGGTCATTCCTAATAACTTGTTCATTTGTTTTAATTGGAATGGTAGGAGCTCCTGGATCTTAGCATTTTGGAACCTCATGACTTTTTATAAGTTGAGAAAGATTATCAACTACATAATCTTGGTTAGGAATCTTTTCCTTTCTTCTCTTAGTGCACAATTCCCTTAAGTACTTAGCATAAAGAGGTGTGTCTTTTACTGTTTGTTCTAGAGGAATATGCAAATATAATTCACTAAACATTTTTTAAGATGGGCTTTAGTTGTAAATTTCTCTTGCAATTGTTTAGGAAAAGGAGCTAAACTTGTTTGTCTAGAGAGTAACATTTGTTCTCTTTCCCTAATTGGTTGATCTTTTTCTTCCTCATTTAATACTTATGGCTAAACTTCTTCTTCTATCCCTGTTTCTTGAAATCCAACCTTCTTTTGGGGTTTAGGCTCAACTATTTTTCCACACCTAGTAGTGATGGAATGTAATTGTTCCTTTCCCTTTCTTTGAGATATATGATTTGGTTCAGGTTGGAAAGGTAATTCATTCTTGGTTACGTCTTGAAATCTTCTTCTTGTTTCACTCATGAATTGTCTACTCTCTTCAATGAAAGAAGTAAGACTTTGAGTGAGTTTATCGAAATGTTCATTAGTTGGATTCTTAAACTATCTAAAGTTATTTTGAGGATACTATTATTGGTAAGGTGGTCTTTGTGGAAAGTTCATTGTTGGTTGGTTTTTATACTGTTGAAAAGCCTTCACTAATTCTTGCACTTCCTCATGATAATATAATAAGGTTGGACAAGTGGTGCAGTCATGTTGTGGGCTACCACAAAGGTTACACACTTCACTTTGTACAACATGAGCTTGTTTCTTTATTAATCATGTCAACTCATCTACTTTTTTATTTAATTATTCAATTTGTTGGGTCATGCCTTACATGATGTTGGGTTTTGGCCATCTCTTACTTTGATCTACTAATGAACCTATAATTTTCCAATCATCTTCTGGTGTTACATTCAAGATATTCCAACGACATGCAAAGTCAACATTTTGCCTACAATATGGTAGCAGGCCTTCTACAAAGATTTGAATAAGTTGATGGGCTAGAAATCCATGGTTGGGATTCTTTAAACACAATCCTTTAAACCTATCAAAAGTACTCTTATAATCATCATCTTCTTGCTACATAAAGCTCATTAATTACTTCCTTAATAAATACAACATATCATTAGAGAGAAATCTTTGGAGAAAAGCATCCTTCAATTCCTCCCATGAACTAATTTGTGTCCTAAGGGTTTGTAGCCAAAAATTAGCTTTGTCTTTTAAGGTTGATTTAAAAACAAGCATTTTTGTTTTATCCCCACTTTGAGATGCTAGCATTACTAATGTGGTTTCAAATTGTCTAATGTGAGTAACTGAATCCTCATCATTTGTTCCCTTAAAGATAGGTAATAAATGAATGTTTTTAACCTCTACATCTCTTTTGTGGAAAAGTTAATGGTCCTTAAGGTATGCTTGATATCCTTTGATTCAATGAATCCCCAAGAGTTTGTCCTTGGTAGGCCTGTCCAACTAGAATATTGGAACTTAGACTACCAAAGGAAAGAGGAATTGAACCAAGAGAAAATGGAGGAGGTGTATGGTGTGAAGATGATCCCATTGTAAAAGTGGTAGTCGCTATTGCAGTCATAATAAAACCTAGTATAGAAACAAAGGCTAGTGATGTAATTGGAGTTTGCAAATTTAAAGTATTTAGAGATTGGATGGTTCCTCCTATTGTGGTTACATTACTTAATATTTGGGTAGAACATAGATTCTAGGAACCTGCCCCTGCAATTGAACTCATAGTTTGTATTGTAGTGGTTGAAATATCAAATAGAGGATTAAAAGATGTGGAAAAATTGTATTGTATTCTTTTCATTTCTACTGAGGAATTTTTCTCTACAAGAGAGGAAAAATAATTAAGATCTAGTTGTATTTGTTGCACTTTGTTTTATCTTAAATTAGCTCATGTACATTTGTAAAGGCTAAAAGTATTCCTAAAGGGTTGAATTCATGTTGGTTTCTTCAGTTGCTTTATCAATTTCATTTAATAATCACACTTTTCTTTGGCGCATTCATGGGCTACCAATCCCAAGGCTCTACAAATTAATTTAATTATTCTGGAAATTGTTGCTATGATTGCAAATTTCTTAACGATTTCTACATGTTAGGCAAAAAAAGAGATTGATTCTTGGAATTCTTCTTTTTCCTTATTTTAAAATTTCTTAATACAAGATAAACAATCAAAAGAAACTATTTCTAGAACTACTCAACAAAAGAAAATAAAATAAAATAGAAAGAAATTAAAATGTACCTAAAAACTATTAAATCTACAAAATGAATTTGAAACTATACATAACCCTTTATAACAATTAACTCTACTGGCCTCCCTAGTAATGGCACCAAATTGACGAGCTAGCCAAAGTTTGGTGCTAAATTAACTTCATTATAAGATTTTCACCTCGTCTATGACTAACCCATGAGTCATATCCATAAAGGAACTATTCCAAAGTCAAAAATATCATCAAGACAAATAACAATTAGATCGGAATTCAATTGAAAACTCCACACTTATGATTGTCACTCATAAGTAAAATCAACAAAACTTCGCCTTAACTTCTAATATTAAGTTTAAATATGAAAATAGTTGATTAAACCAAATTGAAATTACATAAATTTTTCATAAACACAGAAGATCATAAAGGGTATGTCACCTAATTTGTGACCTTACTCTACTATCTCCACAATGTAACAACTTCACAACCTTCATACATCAATGGTTCTTGATTGTCACAAAGTGTCAATAATCTTCCTTAATAATTTTAATTTAGAAGAAGATTCAATTTGGTGCATGTTCTCTCTTGTGTTTTTTGCCCACCTTGATTCATAGTTGAGGATCTTATTTATACTCAAAGGGATTTACAATAATATATAAAAATAATCATTTTAAGAATTGATTAGTACCAAAGAATTTGATAACAATCAATTCAAGACTTATTGAATTCAATTATCAATTCTAGCATCTTTGATCTTCAATTCAAATTTCCTTTGTATGAAAATTGATATCTTAATTTCTTCAGGAGACTTTTACTCTACCAACATCCATGTTATCGATCCATATCGCAACCGCTATGAGGATCAATATAATCAATATCAATTTCCATCACTCCTCCAATTTCGTATGATACATAAAATTAAAAGAAAAATTAATGTTTATCAATTTATATTGCCAAAATCGATTATCTTCGATAGGTGAAAATGGTAAAATAATAAATTTGCTAGTTTATAATGTTAGAAACTAGAACAATTTGGGGTTTAACACTCTCTCTTCATCAAATTGAAGGCCCAAAAAGCCTATTTATATCTTTTCCCCCCTAGCTCTTCATCTTCCCTCCAATTTATCATTCAAGATGTCTATGAGAAACAATAGACATCTATCCCAAGTGTAGAGGATATTAGAGTAGACATCTTGGGAAAGACGTCTTGCAGTAGATGTCTTGGCTGTGATGTTTATGAAAAATAGTAGATGTCTAATATGCAGTATAAATGTCTAATTGTCAATGTAGATGTCTATCCTACTAGGGTCAAAGTTAAATATGCTTGTTATAAGTCTTGGAACCTTTGGACACCTCCAAACATGTCCCCATAGCCTCCAAAACACCCTAAACTCATCAAAATAACCCCAAAACTCTCCCAAAGATGTCAAAATATCCTAAGATCATCATCAATAAAACAACACTAAAAGACAAGCACAACAACACACAAGCATCTATGCACAAATATATTGATGTTTAGACATGGGCTAGATGATGTCTTCATCATTTTTTGACCATTAAGAATTTAAACTTATCCTCAAGTTGGTTGTATACTTGGGATAGCATTAAGCCCCCGCAAAGCCAAATCTTTCCTATGGATCCAAATAGCATTTTCAAATTCTCCATCATTCCAATGCACCAAGTACTCATGCACTTTTCTGCATCTCATGCTCCTACCCTCCCTTGCTTACAACACAATTTCTTTCCTTGGTGGCTTGGCTGACTTGGAGTCTTCAAGTACATCCTTAAGGATCTTAAGATTATCCCTCAAGTTTGATGCAATCACATTTCCATGGTATAGGCTCAAATCTGAAACATTAAAAACACAAGAAATAGGCAAATCATTAGGTAAGTTAATATCATAAGCATTTGGATTGATTTTGGCCCAAATCTAAAATAGACCAATACTCTTTGACTTGAGCTTATAGAAGTGCACATTCTTTTGGCTTTCTTTCCTCAAGTAAATCCAAACATAATCACCAATCCAGAAATTAATTGTCCTCTTGCCCTCATTGACCTTGGAAGACACAATCTTTGTCTTTTTCTTCAAGTGAGATTTAACTTGCTAATGCAATTCTCTCATTTGCTCAACAAAGTCTGAAATCAAAAAGGAACAGTCTTCAAACTTACTCAACTCATCAACCATTCTTGGTGAAAATCCATAATTTGCCATAAAGGGACTCTTACCAATGCTAGAATGGAAAGCATTATTATATGAAAATTTAGCATGGGCTAACATGTTTTCCCATCTTTGAGGATAATCCTCACATAAACACCTCAAGATTTTCAACAGAGACCTATTCACAACTTTAGTTTGCCAATCAATTTGGGAGTGACAAGCTATGGAAAAAGACAACTTGGTTCCAAGTAGTTTCCAAAGTGATCTCCAAAAATGGCTAGTAAACTTGACATCCCTATCACTCATAATGTTTAAAGAAATGTCATGTAGCCTCACAACATGCTGAAAGAATAAATGTGCAACATGAAAAGCATCACTACTTTTCTTACATGGAATAAAATGAGCCATCATGGTAAATCTATCTACTAAAACAAATTTAGAATCATGACGAAATCTTGTCTCAGGAATGCCACAAACAAAGTCCAAAGAAACACTTTCCCAAGGAGCATTTGGACTTGGCAAAGGTAGATAATGACCATCTACACCTTTTCCCCCTTTGAATATTTGACAAGTATAGCATTCTTTTACAAATTATATCACATCATTATACATACCTAACCAAAAGTAATTTTTGCTTATCAATTCCAATGTCTTGGTATTGCCCATATGTGCAACCATGTCACTTTGGCATTTCTCTTCAAGGAGTTTGTACCTAAAATCACAATTTGGAACACAAGTTTTTTTCCTCCTTAAATAAAATCCCATTCTTCACATCATAAGCTTTCCATTGATTAGCCCTTCCTAATAATGCGAAAGATAACCCTTTCCAAATTGCACCAAAATCCTTATCATTAGGAAATAATGAAGTAAAAGACTCAAATCCTTGAACTTTCACATTAGAAAAAACAACATGGACTCTAGATAAAGCATTAGCCACAACATTAGACTTCCCATTCCTATGTTTCAAAACAAAGTAAAATTCTTACAATTTCTCTATCTACTTCATGTGCTTGGCATTCAATTTCTTTTGAGAATTCAAAAATTGAAGTGCTCTATGATCAATGAATAAAAGACACCCTAATCCTAGCAAGTAATATTTCCAATGTTTAATGGCTTGAAGTATAGCAAATAACTCCTTTTCATACACAATATACTTTTTTCTAGATTCATTTAATTTTTCGAAAAAGACTACAATTGGCTTACCTTCTTGAGAAAGCACACCTCCAATAGCAAGCCCACATACATCTACTTCCACTTCAAAAAGTTTTGAGAAATTTGAATTTTTCAAAACTGGAGCACTACAAATTTTCTCTTTCAATTCTAAAAAATATTTTTCTTTCTCATTATCCCATACAAATGCTAAATTTTTCTTCAAACAAGAGAGCACAAGCCATGTAATGGAACTAAAATTCTTAATAAATCTCTTATAAAAGCTAGCCAAACCAAAAAAATATCTCACCTCTCCCATATCCTTAGGTGAAGGCCACTTCTTAATTGCCTTTATCTTACTTGATTCCATCTTGACTTGGTTCTTTGAGGGAACATGACCTAGGTAGACAATTTCTTTCTTCATGAAGTGGCATCTCTTGGCATTAATCACTAACTTTGCCTCTTGTAACTTTGAGCATATCATCCTCAAATGATGTACATGATCCTCTTCCTTAGAACTATAAACAAGAATGTCATCAAAGAAAACAATGCAACATTTACCAATAAAATACCTTAGGACTTCATGCATGAGCCTCATAAATGTGGCTAGAGCATTGGTTAGCCCAAAATACATGACTAACAATTCATACAAGCCATTAGGTGTCTTAAAGGCTATTTTCCATTCATCTTCCAATCTAATCGTTATTTAATGATAACCACTTTTTAAATCAATTTTAGAAAAAATCTCAGCATTGGCAAGTGCATCTAGAATGTCATCCATCATAGGAATAGAAAATCTATACTTGATAATAATCCTATTAGCAGCCCTAGAATCTATGCACATCCTTAATTCATCGGTGTCCCTCTTGGAAACTAAACAACTAGAATGGCACAATGAGAGATGGATTCCTTAATAAAACCATTAGATAGTAATTCACTTGCATAATTCTTCCCTCTGATTTGGAGTCATTCAGTAGGCTCTTTCATTTGGCATTCTAGCTCTTGGTATGAAGTTTATTTGATGTTGGATGGATTTCATTAGTGGAAATCCTTCTAGTTTTCCATTGAAAACATCAGCAAATTCCAATGCCAAAGGTTGCACCATTGGAGGAAGTTCATTTGTATGCTCCTCTTCACTTGTTGCAAGTGTTGACATGATGACAAAAACATGCCCAGCCTCTTCATGTGCTTGTAGGTACTCATGCTCACTAAGTAAGATCAATGAAGCATTAATAGGGACATTTTCCTTATATTGTTGTCAAGTCATAGGAATGAGTTCATGTATTCCATCTTCTCTTGGAATAGACCAAACATTTCTTGCACCACTAAAAGAAGCCTTTTTATCAAAGTTCCAAGGTCTTCCCAAAATAACATCAGCACAACCAATCGGGAGGATGTCACAATGTACCTTGTCTTTAAAAGAGCCAATTCTAAAAGACAAAATACACTTCTCCTTAACTTCTTGGAAATGATCCTTAGATATCCAATGGACTCTATAGGGCCTAGGATATGGAAATGTCTTCAAACCAAGCTTAGAAAAAACCTTTGAATAAATCACATTTTCTTGAGCTCCACCATCAATTAAAATGTGTATCCATTCACCACTATCTAGACACCTAGCTCCAATCCTAAAGAGCAACTTTCTTCCAGGATCTTCATTGGCATTAACATTTTCCATAAAAGTGTAAGAATTAATTTTAGTGATATATTCAATCATTAGTACATGAGGATTACCTTCATTAGAGGATTCTTGCTTCTTCAAGGTGTTAAGTTCCTTGCCTTTGGAGATCTTTGGCTTCTTGCACTTCCATTTTTTGTGTCCCTTTTCACCATAATTGAAGCATTGAAGTTTGGATACATAGCCATTTCTTTGATCCTTCCATTATTGGAATAGTCTTTCTTGGGATCTTGGCCCTCCTTGAACTTCTCTTGCTTGTCCTTTGTGTCTTCTTTGGCATTTTCCTTCTCCTTAGCTTCTTTCTCACCTTTAGAATCTTTAGAGTCCTTATCTTTAGAAATTTTGGAACCTCTATTATATCCTTGAAGTTTCTTCTCAGCCTTAAGAGCCAATTCAAATGCCTCATCCAATGTTTGAGGCTCATAGAATGTTAGCTCTTGTTAATACTCCATTTTAAATCCTTCTTGAAAGTTAGATGCTTGTTCATAATCATCCCATTGAACTTTTGCAAGCTGGAAAGCCTTACAAAAATCCATTTAGTAGTCCTTCACATTCTTATCACCTTGCCTTGGGTACTTTAATTTTTAGATGGCTTCTTGTCTATGATGAGTCTTCTCAAATTTTTGCTTAAGCATGAACTGCATTAAAGAATAATCCTTGATAGGAGCACCATTATTCACCTTGTAAGAATGAATTTCCTTCTCCCACCATACAAGTGTTATGCCTTCCAATTTGGTTTTAGCAAAAGACACCTTTTGATGATTTTAAACATCTTAAAGTTCAAAGTACTTGTTAATCATTTTAAGCTAGGAAAGAAAAGATCTAGTTCCTTCTATGCCATTAAAGGATTTGACTTCAACATGAGGCATTCTTGAAGCATGTCTAAAAGCTATTGCAAGACTGACTTTAACTCCTTCACCTTGCTTCCTTTGAGGCTTAGAAAAAAGTTCATTTTTTTCTTTCTTAGGAAAATTGAAACCTTAAGACTTATTTTCAACACTAGGAGCATGAATAAAAACGTCATCTTGAGCTTCTCCTTCTTCAAAATATTCATCTTCAAAAGGAATATCATCTTCAAGGGATGGCATTAAGGAATGTCTTGATGTATCAATAAAGAACCACATGACTTGTACCCTTGCTTAGAAGCTTTTGTTGAAGAAGTAGGCCCTTTGTTCTCTTCAAGCTTTTCAATTTTATCAACAATCAACTTGACAGCATTTCTCATGTCATACATGTCTCTTGATAAAGCTTGAACTATCTTCTTCTTTGGCGGCATGATGGAAATTGATCTAAAAGGAAATTTTCACAAAATTGTACAAGGAAAGGTGAAATTTTCAAGATTTCTCAAGGAATGAGACAAGAATTTCTTAGATCTTAACAGAAATGAGCATAAGACCTTCAAACTCTAGCTATTACAAGCCAATGGATGTCCAATTTCACAATTATCTTCCAATTCTTGAAAGATATGGCAAACTTAGGGATCAAAGTGAATTTTCAAACCCTAGGATGAGTAGAATAAGTAGTAAGAGAGATTTCATCCAAGCTTGAGAATTTGGAATATTCTTTGCAATTGAGATGAGAATTATCCACTTGAATGCAATTTTCTTCAATTCCAAGCTACTCTAATACCAATCTAATAAGGAGATCTCATGGATTCCATAATCCAAGCTCTCTCAAAGTCACAAAATAACAAATTTGAACAAGAAAAGAAAATGAAACCTTTATTCTTGTCCAAATGGAGAATTTACATATGAAAGAAAACATTTCCAATGATAGACAAGAGATTCAATCCAACTCTCACATACTCAATCATAAAAAACACACACTCACATGAATGACGATCAAGGCACCAAGCCTAAACTCTATCTCTCTCTCTACTATTCTCTTACTTACCTCCCTCTCTCTTGATCAAATTGAAGGCCTAAGAAGGCTATTTATATCTTTTTTCCTCCTATCTCTTCATCTTCCCTCCAATTTATCAGTTGATGAATTGTGGTTTGCTAGGCCTTGATATCGGGTACCTGATATCGAGTACAAGATATCAAGTACCTGATATCTCAGCCTGGATACAATATCATATACACAATATCAGGATTCTTGTGTTGGCCTATAAATATAGCACTCAAGTGCACAAAAAGGGGGATGATTCAAGTAA